>JADDOH010018340.1:0-37038 GCA_016648135.1 Agrypnia vestita
GTGCGACACAACCTTGTGAAGGGAGAGAAGTAACCAACATTATTAGTGCGCTGACTTATTCTAAAGAATTCCGGGTTTCTTATGCGGGGTTTAACATGCAAATTTATGTCAGATAGAGAAAGAGAATCAATAGCTCCACTGAGAGTCTTGTGTAGTACAACGAGATCGGATATATCGAGAACCCATTATTTGATATATTCCCTATTTCAGTGTCTACTCGTCAGTCTCCGTTACCCCCACAACGGTAGCCACGCCCTCGTTCGAAAATTGACTCGTTTGACAAAATATTGTATTGGATAATTAGTGTATAGAAACTCTGCGATACGGTAAATCTCCTAGAAATCAACACTTGAAGCAAAAAATAAAAAACTTGGAGTCTGGGTGATCGTACTTAATTTATTTTCAAATTAAAAATTACATCGTTTTTATTAATATTTTAGAAAAATAGCACAGAATCAACACGACGCTATAAAAAAATAGAACACTCTTTTCGCGGATTTCAACGCAAGTATTCTCTTGTTTAAAGCGTTCCATTTTTTAAATTTCAAATAATATGAAAATAATAAAAGTAAGTAGGTACCTACTTTTAAATGTGCTGATTTTCCTTACATTTTATAACATAAATTGAATCATTATCTTATATCTACATATAGAAGATAAGGTATCATATTTCGACTGCTAGGCATGTTTATAAATAGTTTTTGGTCTGATAGTTTATAAATATGACATATTTTGGCCGTAAAAATTACGTATACTTCCGTACTGATAGATACATTGGTATCAAAACCGGCAGTCGTAACGTCACTCCAAGTGTTTTATACAAAGTTTTTAGTTAATTAAATTGATAATTTACCAATATTTTTGAAATTATATACCTACTAACATGAAATAAACGCCGAATTTGCTAAAAATCAATATTCAAAACTTTGATGCAAAATCAGTTTTTCTATCTGGCATCTAAATGTCAGATGACATTGTTTTTCCAAGGGCACAATACATCGATACAACTTATTTCTAATATATATTTTATTTGATTATATATTATCATAGTTTACCTCGCTGTTAAAAATTGTCAATAAACTTTTATCTTATCTTTAGTTTAATCATATGTAATGCCATGTTCTGGAGAGTCGCTACTTCAATAAGAAATACTAGCTGTACCCCGTCAATAATGACGGTACTTATACGTGCCGGTTTCTATAAAATGTTTATTTCCTTATTTATAGCCGGCACCCATGAAATTTATCAGAATATTTTTTTTATATTTCCCCTGCCCGCAGTTAATGGTACTATTTTAAACCCTGGCAATTGTGCTGGGCGGAACATGAAATGGTTCGCGCCTTAGGTTATCCCATGTTGACTGTATTTTTGACCGGTCGCGCAGGCTCGGCGGTGGCAACATCGCTATGTTGGGCCGGGGTTCAAGCACCATCTCCGGCCGTTTAATTTCGATTTTTTTGAGCCATGAATTCGAACGAAATTACACGAAGTTATGGACAGGCAGACAGACGGACGGACGGACAGACAACGAAATTATTATGTTTGATAATAATCACGAATAAAACATAATTTCAAAAATGATCTTAGGTTTTTACGGCCGTTCAGAAACTTCTGGTTTGAGTTTTCCAGGATATTCTGCCGTGTTTTTGCCGGCGTTTCGGGTTCCATTGCAGGGCCATCATCAGAGCTGATGTATGTGTTGTGAACAATGTGTATTATTATGATGAGTATTTGTCAGAATAAATTATTTTATGAAAATTTATGGATAATTATTTTATAGTGTGCCGAGGACACTATCGTGGCAACTAGACTTTAATTGTCATCAGTCCCAATAAACATGTCAGTACATATTTTACAAATAATGAAATCAATTCTGGTGGTAGATGGGATAAAGAAAGGATCGCTGAGAAGGTTTGGTCATGTGGAACGTATGAGCGAGGAAAGGATGGTTAAGAAAATATATGAGGCGAGTGTTGAAGGCGGAGATACTACAAATATTGGAGGATGGCCCTGTTAAAAGGCTCAACAACCCTAGAGCATGCATCAGAAAATGTATGAATATAGCTGAAGCGAAAATGGTGTGCCAAGACAGAAGAATATGGCGTTTTCTCCTCTCTGCCTATCCTTGCGGAGGAACGGCGTGATGGATAATCAGTTAATTTCTGATAATTTGTTTGGTCGAAAAAATGTTATATTATTTTTCAATGAAAGCAGCCCATCACGAAATTTTGTTTGAATCGTTTGACAATAATAATATTTATACGCGGCGTACAATTTTTACAAAAATAACCCCGTCGTATGTCGTTTTGTCAATGGATGACGTGTTAAATTAGGGGCGTGTGTAAATTCACCCTTATTGTGCATTCGGGTCATAATCTGGACCCACCCACATATTAGAACTACAAGGCGGTTCTAATATGTCCCTATAGTCGCATCACCATTTATAAATTAAATAACCTTGTTATATATTTTTTCTTTTTACATCATATGGATTACACAAAGTTTTTACATAGAATAGAGATTTTTTTTACCCGCAATATCTTATAAATGAACTTCCTTTTTCATAAAAACAAATTTATTAATCAATTAGAAAGACATAAAGAAAAATCAAATCCACGTAAAATATTTGGATGCTACCGGGATTCGAACCACAGATCTCCTATCCGTGCAGGCGCGTTATCCTATTACGCTGTAGCGGCCCTGTAAATTTTTCGTGAATATATCGACCTCATCTGTAAACAGATAATCTGTTACAGATATGCAAAAAATATCGCTCGAATTTCTCTACGAATATTGTTCTGCGACTCAAGACTAGATTGAGACTTATTGATAAACACTAGATTTTTTTTTAAATCCTCACAAAAATAAATCTGGACCTTTGAGATCAGGGGAACACGCTGGTCAGTGAAAATCTTGAAAAACCTGAAAAAAAAATTCTGAATGGCTGAATGACCCTTCCCAGAAGCACAAAATGTCTCAATATTTCGCTACGTCTGTCGCTCGTGTCTGTTACTCCCATATCACGCTACGCTATACTATACATGTTGAATATTTTCGTAGATGCGATCTGAGCAAAGTCTTCCACTTTTTGGAAGAACCTCGTCTAACCCTTGCTTGAGGAAATGATGAACCAAGGGCTTCTCGCAAGCTTTTTTTTTTACAAACTGAAAGAAAAATTACATAATATAAAACTCCGAAAAACTAGTTTGCTTTTTCAATGCTAAAGTGAATTTTGGCTCATCTTATACAGGGTGTCCCGTATCTCGACGTCAAGCCGAAATCGGGTGATAGGCCAAGTCATTAGTTATCAGAAAAATATTTAAAAAAATAAAAAAAACTAAGTATTGATTTTGAATACTTGGTTTGGTCAAAAAGTGACGTTTTCTTCCAAGCTGGGGCAGTTGGCTTTGAATTTTGGACAAAAGTTTACAGAAGCATTATTCAGGATTACATAATAATAATAAAAAAATGAAGAAAAATAAAGATTTGTAGCAACAGGAGTGAAAAGACCGTCACAGGGTGTAGATTTTTTTTAAATGCTTACAATTTTAAAACACATTTTTAAAAATATTTTTCTGATAACTATTATGATTTGGCTTATCACCCGATTTCGGCTTGACGTCGAGATACGGGACACCCTGTATATTCGATTCAACACAACTGCGTTTCTCGCTGCCTCTTCTGCACGTTAAACCGAGTTCAGAGGTTTATTATTACATCATGCCATCCTGGAATTGCCGGATGCTATCGTATACAAATCCTCTCTTTCCCATACATTTTGGTACAATTTCGTCTTCCAGTTTTGGTGGCACTTAGGTGGGTAATTTTCAAGGGTTTTTAAAATATTCTTTTGGTCCAGGTTTTCTATCTACGCGGCCAGCGAAGCGTAGCTGTAATGACCATAATTTCACTATTTTGACGTTTCTTTCCCCACCTGAACTACAGGTTATATTTACATGCTTTTATTTAACTCTCCTTTTCTGTTTATTGCTGTGGAATCTTGTAATTGATTTTTCACCATCTTCTCGACTAGCTAGAGGTCTGAAACTTTCAACATTTACGTAAAGAGGATGACTGTACATTATTATATAACACATTCGACATAATTTGGCCATTATTTTGATTAAAATTAATAATTTTCTGTTATTATTCAACATAGAATGCCTACATAGGTTCGCGATCCATCAATATTAGTATGAAAAATATTCCGATTTCAAATTTATTAATTTTAGTCGGCACATTCAACTTTGACATTAGGTGTCGGAATCAAACGTCAAAATCGATAAATTAAGGTTGTGTTGAATTTAGATTTCTAATATCTCAGGATAACTTTGATTTATAAAAAAAAACGGTTCCGCATTATGCCGTTATGCCATTATGCCGCGGGTTCAAAGAGTGTTAATGCGCAATATACGCAGTGTTTCCTCCAAAATATCTATCGAATGATTTGGCAATGTAGTATATAATTAAAATGTCTTAAAAATTGAAATTGTTTCATATTAGGTACATATTTATTTATTGATTTAATAAAAATTGTGTGTTTTCTTTATTATTTTATGCGAGTACGAACTCGACTATTTATAGTTTACATATTGAAAATTTTGAATGAAGAAATATTTGGAACGTACATGTTATATTGTAATTTTATTTTGCAAAATAAATCTCGGAGAGTATAAAAGGGAAAGTTTTTAGAAAAATAGGGCGTTTTTTTTTTTTCATTTTACAAAGCTGTATGTAATACGTAGCTACGTATCTGTAATTTTATTTTTTTCGAAGAATTTTCCTCTTTGTTGCTATTTTTTCGTAGAAGTTTCCTCTTTGTTGCTTGAAATATAGATTCATTTCGTGTTTTAATTTCCTCGTTTTATACGATAAAAGAATTGGTGGATTCCAGCCGAAATCCGGGAAGAAAATCGAAAGTCTTGGACATTGATCAGATTGTTTTCCCGGGGCTGGAAAGAATACGCAGTATTTTCTGCAATTAGCCTGGTAATGATAGTCCAACGTTTTACAAAAAAATGTCAGAAATATTGACAAAAAAATGTCGCATATCTCCTTAACCGATATTAGGTCATAATAGCTTGAACATTTTCGACTCATAATCAAGGCAGTAATATAGTCCTGCGAGGTTATTAATGTTTTCCAAATAACCCTGTATATACTATGAGTAATAAATAAAAAAATTCCATGTATCGTTTGCTTGAAAATAATTACGAAAAATACACCCTCATACCGCGCGCGCACAGTGGTCTGGGGCCTTAATAACACATTTATTGTCTGGTTTTACAATTACAACATATTACAATACTTCAATGCCGTATCATAATGATGCAATTATGATTATAAAATAGCTAATAATAACTATTTTCTATCTAATGCCGTATAAAGAACTCCTCAAGTGCCTGCCACTTTTCTCTGTCTATTGTTATTCACTTAGACTAACTAGTATTTCTTGACAATGTCGTCAGTCCGGCGAATTTTAGGGCGGCCTGTTGATTTCTCAATTCCCCTCGCGTACCATTGGATGACTTCCCTTTGCAATTTCATTTTCCTAGCATATTCATTCATCTTCTTATCTAACGGCTTTATTGGATGTTGATAATCGCAATTAAAATCGAGCACCATCCATCTCTTTACTTAGTATGCTATTCAAAGTTTTCTGGGGTATTCTTCTGTGTGTACCCGACCTATTGGGCCAACATTTGAGATCCCATTGGCATGTTTTATTATCAGGCCTGTTGTCACCACGTATGTAACATTTTACCGTCATCTGCTTTTATGATCTATTTGAGATGAAGAGCTGTTCTGTTATTAATACACATTATATATTATTCTTCCTTTGCATACAATGTATTTATGTATTTTGTTGTATCTTCTATATTTTATCTTATTTTGCTTTATTTATATTCATGCTTTGTTATTTTCTGATGTTTGATATTTATGCTTTGCTATTTTCTTTTCTTTGTATTTCTCTGCCTTTTGTTTATATTTTGTTATTTACTTGTGATTTTGTTTTTATGTATTGTTATTTTCTTTGAATAAATTGTTTTTCGTAACGCACCCCAAAGACAGTGAAGTGGTTAGTGCAGTTTCCTCGCCGCGTCGCACGAGTGCTTGCATCATCAGCGGCGTAGCGAGGAAGCTGCTTTAGCATTAAAACGGATGGCCAAATGCCAAACTGGATGGCGAAAGTGTAGGGCCGATACGGGAGCTTTTGCTCGTAGAACAGCCCTGGGTCTGTGGTGGGTCCCACTTCACTGTTCTGTTATTAAAAGTTCTGATGACATATTAAATTTTTGCATATTTTGATGTCATATACAACATCTTGCCTAACCATTATCTGTATCTGTCTTTAAAATAGTGTTCAACCCTTTCGTGGGTAGCAAGAATGTAGGTGTACCGGTAGTTTCACAAGTAATATCTCAAAAGCGATTTCAGAAGCTGGCAGTAAATATTAATGTAAATGAAAAACATACCAAAAATGCTAATCATGATAAACTACACAAAATGCGACTCGTGATCCGCAAATTGAATAAAACTGTGTAAAGATGATCATCACCATCTTATATTTGTCGTCGTATATCGTATATCACCATCTTCATATTTGTCAATTGATGAATCCCATTCTAAAGACCATTATCCCTAAAAAAATACTGCTGTGATATTCCTTTATATATGCAGTGTTTCAGGAGCTGCCTGCAAATTAAACACGTAGGTAATAAATAGTACGGTTTTATTAGAGCCTAGTTAGGCCTACAATGCGACTAGCTACGGAAGCGCTAGTATTGCGTGTGTGCAACCAAAAGTGACGGGTCCGCTCTGTACCTTAGTACAATGTACTACTACATTATAATGAAGTGCACACTTCACACGTTTGTAAGTGAACTGCACATACTTCAAACAGCACACCGTCGCTGTATATATAAGCATATGTGCCGTTTAATACATTCTCAGATGAATGAATCAATTTGTCAATTTTTCATATAAATAATAGAGATATATTAAAAAAAGCATTGCCGTTCAACTGATAGGTCTAGGTAATTATTTAAAATATTTTTTATAAATCTAGTCTGTGTAATTATTTTTTAAAACAGTTTCATTGGTTTATTTCAGAATGTACTAAAACGGCACATAGGCTTAATTATATACAGGGTTATTTGTAAAACATTAATAACCTCACAGGACTATATTCCTGCCTTGAATATGAGCCGAAAATTTTCAAGCTATTATGACCTAATATCAATACTTAAGGAGATATGCGACATCAAAGTTTGCATTTTTTTTTCAATATTTCTGACTTATATTTTCTGAAACGTTGGACTATCATTACAGTAACTTATATCGAATATGAAAAATTCATTCCCTTTAATACAAGTCAAATAAAAAAATAAAAACCTTCGAATTCCAATTGGAAAACATTCCAATTTGAATTTTTACAGGGTTTTTATAATTTTATTTAACTTGTATTGAAACGAATTAATTTTTCGTAATCGATATGAGTTACTGTAATGATAGTCCAACGTTTTACAAAAAAATAAGTAAGAAATATTGAAAAAAAAATGCAAACTTTGATGTCGCATATCTCCTTAACTATTGATATTAGGTCATAATAGCTTGAACACTTTCGACTCATAATCAAGGCAGGAATATAGTCCTGAGAGGTTATTAATGTTTTACAAATATCCCTGTATACAGCGACGACACATGCACCCTACAAACTATAGACTTCAAATTTTAAATTGAGTGTGACTTTTTTAATGTGACATTTTTGCGAAGTTGATGAAGATAGAAATAAATAATAAAACGGTCGAAATATTTGTAGTGGTTGAATGGTTGAACGAAGAAAAGTTTGGAAACCGAAACAATCCCCCCCTCCCCTTCTTGGATTAGAAAATTTTGGGACCGAATGATGAAATGCCTGGAAATTGAAACAACCCCTCCTCCCCATGGATTTGAATATTTTGTAGTAGTACACTTTTCAAGTAGTACTTCTTGTTGGTAATTGTAGCAGATACAATTTTGTAGTACTACAATTAGTTCACTTCATGTAGTTTATTGAAGTCGATTAAGTGTGTAATGTTTCGGTACCTACTACAAATGTAGCGCACACTTTGTAGTCTTCAAACTGGTGTACGTGTGTGCGTGTTGTAGTCTTCATTTACATTCGTAGTTTTCCCTTCGCCAGCTACCGGGCCGCCGTGCGTCTGTCGGCTAGCGGGAAAGAGCTAGCTTCCCGTCTCACACATGCCTAAGAAGCCGCCCCCTATGTATTATTTTTATTTGAACCTTGTTGTTTATCTCCTTTTGGGTACAATAGATGAGAGAATCTTAGTTTCAATTTTTTTTCCCTTGCCCACGAAAGGTTGATGTACGGAAATAATACGGAAGTTATTATTGCACCAGATGACTCAGTGTTGCGGCTTTCGTACTTCTGGCAGGACGATAATCCGCGTCCATATCGGCAGGACGCCGCCGCCCACGCTGCCCGGTGGCACAGCGGCTAGCGCCCCCGCACGGAGTGGTGCTCGCTTCCTCATTGGGAGCGCGTATCTCGTTGCTGTCACTCGGATGGTCAGGCGGATGCGCCCAGATTAAACTGTTTTTCGACTTGTCATCGGTGCCTATCTGCATACCTACACGGGCGGTAGGTTCCTAAGATGATATCGTACATGGAAGCGTGACTTTTTCGCAAACACGCGTCAACTGGTACACTCAATTTATGTTCCAATATACTCCCATCCTTCGTCGCTCTATCCTAATCCTACGTCCCACTCCGCCCTTCCCACCTCTTTTGTCTAACTGCATCAATTAATTCACAAATATATGCTAGGGGAACATACTTTCTCCGTGTCCCAATCCCCTGGCGTTAACAAATGGTTTAGTTCATCTCTGTAAATTTGATACTCTGTGGATATAACGTATTTTGTAGACATGATAACTTCCTTACTATTTATCAGATTTCGATTAAAAAAAATGAATTTTTAGATATCTCGGCTAAGGTCTTTAGCGAGCCTCATCTGTCATTGTATATCAAAAAAATACGGCCTTTAATAATTTTAAAAAATCGTAAGCTAATCGTAAGTAATAAATAGTCTAATCCTAGATAATGAAAGAAAAAATGCTTTCCTTTCACATACAGTCGAAATCCATTTGATTCTTTGATTTGAGTCCAGTTCTGTAAAGCATATATTTTTTGCATGTTTTTATTTAACTCTCTTTGTCTATTTGTTGTGGCGGAATCTTGTAATTGATTCTTCACCATATTCCCGACTAGCTAGAGCTCTGAATCTTTCAACATTTACGTAAAGTGAATGTCTATTCACTATTAAATCATTGTCGGCATGATTTGATCATTATTTCGATTAAAAGTCGTAAAGTTTAGCAGTTTGAATTTGGATACTGCCTGGGTGATGTTAAAAAATCGATTACGAATGTACGCAAATAAAGCGTATAAAGACATCTTCAATTTTTTTTGTTACTTTCCTCTCTTGTATTTGTTTATCCTCGATGTTTTTTAATGTGGTAATTTTGGAATATTTTTTCTGTAAAGTTTTGTTTTCCGTTTGTGAAAAAGTCTTGAAAGAGTCCAATCATGTTTCCTCGTGTTAAACCAGCTAACTTAGTAAGAAAGTCGGTCCACGACACGCTATTCAAGAAATAATTCATTACCTTCCGTACAATTTCCAGAACTAACTAGGGAGCCATGCGCAAACTTCATTCGTACGTCATTTTGTAGTGCTGATGTACATGCATATTTCATATTTTATACGTTTTAAATGTCAGTTAAAGTTAGCTGAACGAGCCACGAGAAATTATTTTTAGATTGTATATAATAAATCGTATGTTTTATTGGTGGTAAATTATTCTAAAATTTATAATTTATTAGCTGTAACCCGTCAAAAATGACTACTTTAAATTACGGTTCCTAAAGAATAAGTTTTTACTTATTTATAGCCGATACTCAAAATATTTGAACATTTTTTAATATTTCCCCTGCCGGCGGTTAATGGTACTATTTTAAACTCTGGCGATTGTGCTGGGCGGAACATGAAATGGTTCGCGTCTTTGCTGAGTCCTATGTGTACCGTAATTTTTGACCGGCCATACAGACTCGGCCGCTTCGGGGTTCAAGTCCCATCTCCGACCGTTTAATTTCGATTTTTAGCCGTGAATTCGAACGAAATTGCGGAGGTTATGGACAGACAGACAGACGAAATTATTACGTTTGATTAGCTATTTATTACGCTAGTATCAAAAACTTCGTGGGAGTCTTCTTCATTGAATTTTGAATAGAAATATTATTTACACTAGGGTGAAATGTAATAGACACTTTCTTTGATAAGTTATCGCAAAGCAACTGTCAATTATTTTGTTTGTATATTTCTAGTTTATCTTTTGTAAAACGTTAAACTATAATAAAAATCGTTTTTATCGAATATTATAAATTTATTCGCTTTGAAACAACCCAAACTATATTAATAAAACCTTGCAGAGATTGATTAAAGCTTATGGACACTAATCCGTTTAGTTGAGGTTTTTGAGATGTCTCTCTATAGACGCATATTGAAAGTGTCCAGGGTGGATAGAGTGACAAATGTTGAAGTCCTCCGGCGTATGGAAAAAGACTAAGAAGTGCTGCGGGCTATCAAGACAAGAAAGCTTCAACATTTAGTGCATATTATGAGAAGACCACAATATAGTCCTAATCAACTAATCATCCGGGAAAAATAAGTGGTAAAAGAAGCGTAGGAAGATGCCGCATCTCACGGCTGCGTTACCTGAGGGACCGGTACCAATGTAACTCGACTGAGTTGTTCCGTACGGCGGTGAATAGAGTTGTGATCGCCAATATAATCGCTGGCCTCCGATAGGAGATGGCACCATAAGAAGGAAACAAATGATTTTTAAATATTCCATAATCATTGTTCGACGTTTTACAGAAAATCTATACCTAAAAAACTCAATGTCGTTCTGTCTGTCTGTTCTCTACACAAATCTACATCGTTTGTCCGATTCGACTCAAATTTTGCATACTTATGCTTTAGGACCCGGTGCGTAACACAGGCGACATTTCCCCCCTATACTTTTACTCCTTCCCCTACTTCTGATAAATTTTCGATGCAAATCTGTGCCGTTTGACCGATCGGACCCAAAATTTAGAAACTCATTCTTTAGGACTCGGCGGGTAATATAGGCGACATTCCCCCCCTATTATTTTACCCTTTCCCGCCCCCTGATATATTTTCGATGCAAATCTATCCCGTTCGAATCGAACCTTTGTTTACCCTCACAAATTTATTCTTAACCCGTGCAACGCCGGGTACGAACAGCTAGTAAATTAACAAAATAGACTTTGAACTTTTCGTAAGCGGCTTGTGCTGCACTTCACGCGGCCACCCACCTCTCCGAATCTACGTGGTACTTGCCACATACGTAAATGTAAAGGTTCATAAACATTCACAATTACACAGGGTGGCCTGAATATCACCATTGCGAGTAAGTGGAAACAGCTAAAAAAAAAATCGCCTGTGATCGATTGATTTGGTTCATCCACTTCTTTAATTTGAATAATTTCTTCAGTCGGTCTAAAATTTGTAAACCAGGGTTCGAAAAAATCCGATTTTTATAATACAAATCAAATAATCGTTTTTTTTTTATATATATCCGATATATATCAAAAATTTGATATATATCCAAACTTTTTTTTCTCCTTTTTTGCACACGTCGATTGATACAAACTCGAAATAATTAGGAAATTATTTTTTATTTTGCATATGAATTATTATTTATTAAATAAATGAATTGCATACTGAAAAAAGCTAATACATGCAATTATTATATATATAAGTTATAAAAGTTGCTCTTTCTAATGTAGTGTTATGGGCGTTTGTTTCTTTGTGTGAAATAAAAAACAGGTTATATGAAACAAATGAAACTAAAAAATATCCGTATTACTTTTTAAAATACAACTAGCGCCATCTAGTAACGACCGCAGATATTAAAAAAACAACCTGTAGCATTTTTTAAAATACAACTAGCGCCGTCTATTAACATATGCAGAAAGTTTTCTTGGATATATATCAAAAATAAAAATCCAGCCATAAATATCGTGATATATATATCCGCGTATATACATCCTCGAACCCTGTTGTAAACATTATTTTATCGGTTCCATAAAAAGTGCGTAGTCGGCTTTGTATTAAGTTTCCTAATTTAACATACAAGGGATTATAATAATACCTAAATAATCGGTCGTATTCTGAAAATAACAAGACTGTTATGATGGATTTACGACAGTCCGTCATATTCCGTGATTACTACCCCAACTCAAAAATAGACGGGACGCTTTTATTTACGCCCGTGTAATTACTTAATTAACTTAGATGTACGACTTTTGCAATTTTATATGAGACCTTTGGAGAGTAGTCGTGAATCTACATTGTTTAATTAGTGGGATATCGAGGGTGGAAAGGCAAAAGGGCGCTAGTGATTATTTCACAGGCGCGTCCAGTGGGGACATTGAAGTATGACTTTTTTGTAAAAGTGTATTTTGGGAAAAAAATAGAAATCAAATATTTGTGCTACAGATTTTTATGATATGTCAAAATATGAATACTATGATAATATTTATGATAGAAATCTTACGAAATACATATATGTCGTACTCCGATGTTTTTTCCAAATAATTGGTTATGTAAAAGTTATGCTGCGATGTTCCCACTGGACGCCCTAACTTTATAGGAGAGCAAAAGAATGTTCTGTCAATCTGATTTTGTCAATATTTCTTTTATTATAAAACTATTTTCATATGTGTTTTGGATTAACAAATATGGAAATCATTTAATAATAAAAGAAACATTGACAAAATCAGATTTTTTTTTGCCTTCCTGTAAAGTTCGAAATAATTATAAACGCCCTTTTGGCTTTCCACCCTCGATATGTTGATTTAGAGGAATATGTAGTATAAGGGTCTCATAAATAATTATCATTAAAAACCCTAGACATGAAGCAGAAATTACATCCTGTGTTTTTATGCCTACATAAATATACGATGGTGCAAAATCAATTTTCAACACCTAAAAGTTGTGCAATAATGGCATATAAACAATTTTAAATTAAAATAGGAACATGAATATTTTGGATGGATTGTGCCTATGAATTGAAGGCGGCGTTTTAAAATGTTCTACATAACATTACGCACCTAACGACCTCAAAAGTTGGCTGTGAACTTGGTGGAAAAGGGGTTTATATTAACAAATATGTCGGTTGTTGACAGTTCTATGATGTCACTGGAATTCCTTAACAACACAAATAAACAAAGAAAACGTACATTTAATTACCATAATTGGCATGTGAAAATTAGAAAATAACAAAAAAACTTAAATTCTGGTTATTTATTTCAATACATGTTATCAATCATCTATCCTGTAAAATTTTGTTTTTGCATGTATACCTTTTTCATAGCTTATTTGAAATCGAAGTGATATTTATATCATCGCGCAACATAATCAGTGAGTCTCGGACCACCCGTTAGTCGTGATAAGCGCTGTAATAATTATACTGTATAAATAATACATCGATGCCCAATCGATTAATCGAACTTTAATCGAAAAGGAATCGCCCTCCCTAGAAGGGGTGAGCGCCGGTCCTTGTCGGGCCCGGCACAATGCACGCCACCGGATGAAAGTGTACGACGATGGAAGAAGATGCCCGCCGACGGACGGCGAGACACTCTTGAAACGTCCCATTAATGTTTACGATTTACATTCAATGCATTTTGAATCTATTTTTTTACGAATCGCGAAATCGGGCTCTGCAGTGATATACAGTGTCTCATAGCTAGTAGCAAAAACTTTATAGGTGGATTCCTGCCTTGATAATGAGTCGAATGTGTTCAAGAAACCATGACCATCAATAGTTATGGAGATATGCGATATCAAAGTTTGCATTTTTTTTTTCAATATTTCTGACTTTTTTTTTTTGCAAAAAGTTAAACTATCATTACAGTAACATATATCGAATATGAAATTGTTACCTTGTCGTGCCGTACCGAATAATTGCCTTGCCTAAAGAGAGGGTTTATTTCATCTCTTTACAATTTCATAGTCTGGAGTAGATGCATAATAGGCATGATGACAGATTTTGAAGTAGGTGTACCTACGTGTAAAATAACATTATTTCAGTAATAAACTAAGTTTTTACGCAAATAATTGCATTTTCATCTACCTATTTTTAAAACGCCCGAAGATGTCATGGCATCTACGTGACGTCAAGCCTAAGTAAACATTGCATTGTATCTATGACAACAGTTCAAGAGACACGGTGATGGTTACTTAGGCGTGACATCATCCGCTTTAAACGGTGTTTCGGTTAAAATGACCGATTGCAGAATTTTATACTTTTATTTTATTGAAAATCTTATTAGTCTCAATGTGTATATTGACACAATACGTACCCTATGTTGATACAATTGTCATTCGGGGGCGTAGTCGCCATCAACGTGAATTACTGCTTCCCATTTGCTCGAAAGACGGTCCATTCCGCGGGCGAAGAGTGTCCTTGTGGCGCAGCTTTCTTCCACTTCCACAGCCGCCAAAAGGGTCTGATCATCAAAATTCGAAGGTCGATCCTCTCCCGACTTGTCGTCCAAGCCGGTGCCACCAGCTTTGAAGCGAACAAACCACTTTCGGCGCGGTCCCTCCCGCTAATCCCGGTTCCTTCGCC
Organism: Agrypnia vestita; assembly: GCA_016648135.1. NCBI lineage: Eukaryota > Metazoa > Arthropoda > Insecta > Trichoptera > Phryganeidae > Agrypnia > Agrypnia vestita. The sequence goes on from JADDOH010018340.1 coordinate 14,725, forward strand.
GAAAAGATCGTTGGGATCGCGAAATGACTCATGACTTTCCACCCTTTCTCGAAGTGGTACAGTTTGCATAATGTGGCGTAATTGTGTACCCTGTTTAAGAATTATATTATGATAAATAATTATTCATCAACCTGATACTTGAATTCAGTAGTTGAAACCTACATAACGCAAAAAAAGTATTTTTTTGGCAAATCAAAGAAAACTCTTTTACTTATTGTTTATAACTTAAATAATATGAAATAAAAATTCAAAATAAAACATTCAAATCACATTCCGTATATGAAATTTATATATTTCGTGAGTTATTTCAACATTTAAAATGGAGTTAAGTATATTTTGAGATCAGATAATAGATGTTGGTTTCTTTTGAAATTTAAGAGTGTAAAATATTATTAAATGTTTTTAAAACATTTATTACACTTATTCATATTTTACTCTAGTGAATTGTTTTGAAATTCAATCTGATTTTGAACAAACAATAACTTCAGACTGATACTTAGTTATGATAGGTACAGTTGCCGGCAAGCTTCTTGAAATTTTTTGGCGTAGTGGGGGAATGCGCAGAAGACAAAATTTGGGTCTCGTTGGTGGAATGGTACATTCGCAAACTTCCCCCCACTACGCCGTAAAATTTCAAGATGTTTGCCGGCTACTGTAACTAATATGTAAAATGTAAGAATGAGCTTAAATAATGTATTGACAATCGAATCTAAAAAAAATAGTGGTTAGGTAAGTTTTGATACTCATCGACTCAATTCTAATAAAAATCGTTTTTTTTTAATCCAAATAATATATGGTTTTTCCAGAAAACTTATATTTTACGTTGAAAATATTTATAACCAAAAATGGATGTGGTCTACCACAATACAACCTAACGTAAACTATTAATGTAAGTATAATAATATAGGTTCTCGCAAACCTGTATGCAGATAAAACTAAACTAGTCCACAATATTTTACAGGTAGATTTCTTCCTAAATTATGAGTCGAAAATGTCACTCTATTTTTATCAATTTCATTGGTGTCATGTCAAGCGGCGGTTTGTTTTCCATACCCCTCATATCGCACTCCAATTCCAAGACTGCCTATCGCCATTTCAAAATATGCATTTTGAGATAATAATGGGGTTTATTTTTTTTGGTTTCCAAAATTCAAATACTTAGTACTGTAAGTATTAAAGGCTCTTGCATATTAGCGTAACAAAATATGATCATAGTTTTTACATTTTTTATAACAAAATAATTATATTTTGAAAGTGGATATTTTTGGTATAAAATGCATTGTAAAATTTTGAAAATTATTAATTGTAAATGATAGTCAGAGGCGTGCAGTGAGTACAAGAAGCACGACTTTTGCCTATGCATATATTTTGAAAAGAATCCGAAATAAGAGATATATCTCGTAATATTCCTATCACAATAATTTTTATATGATTCAGATTTTAATATTTCGTAATATTCTGCCAGATAAATATGTAATTTCGATTTTTTTTCCAAATATGTGTTTAAATAAAACTCATGCTTCTTGTTCTCACCGCACGCCCCAGGTAAGTGCTGTCAACTAACTAATGCCGGCGACCGTATATAAAAGTTGTCATACAGCACAATTTCGCGCTGAACCGCGAATTTTCCGTCGCGGTCCCCATCGGCGGATAATTGATGAAAGATTACGTCAAAGCCGACGAAAATCCAAACCGTTTTGACCCGCTGTTATTCTGAACCTCACGCGACATTGTTATGTTGTTCCACATACGTTGTTATTAATTCGGACAATCGCCGTACGTAAACAGTAAACACGTACAATCATTCGTGCATAAATAAACCGGCACGCAAATGTAATAACATTAAAAGAGCGTATAATAATATAATTTGTCCGAGTAATTAATCAAACGTGATATGCTTCCGCGCAATTTCCATATTTTGACATTTCGTTTTTCGCGGAAATGGCCGCGCCATCGTCCGCGGGCACGACCGCCCGCTAATTGATTAAAAACATTACGGGCGTAATTTGCGATACCGTAGAGGCGCGCCCGGAGGATGGAGCGCCGCACTCTCCACCCTCAAGGCTTTGACTTGCCCCGCACTGTTTTTTTCGGTCAGTGCCAATGTGATGTGGAAAATGTTCTCGGGTTTTCACGGCCGTTCAGAACCTTCTGCGTGTAGTTTTCTGGGATATTCCGCCGTGTATATATGACCTCTCTGATCTTGTTCAGCGATAGGGATGATGGTCTAAAATTAAATACCTCGTTATAGTTAAGTGTCCTAAAGAATTGACGCTCAAGTAAGTGTTAGTCTTAGGGCCGGTTGTTTCAAGTTGGATTAAAGTAAGCATTCTCTTAAAGCATAGATTTTTACGTTCTCCACCAATCAGACGATCCGTTTTCGTAAAAATCTATGCTTTTATCGACCGCTTACTTTGATCGAACTTGAAACAACCGGGCCTTAGCGTATTAAGATAAGGTAAAGCCTCTAAAATGTCAAAATGTATGATGAAATTACGCAAACTTTATAGTGTAATATATTTTTATAATATTATTTTTTATAATTTTAATAAAAAAAATTATATGCTCTTTGTTTGTTGTGTGGTGGAATCTTATAATTGATTTTTCGCCAACTTCCCGACTAGCCAGAGGTCTGAAATTTTCAACATTTACGTAAAGTGAATGACCATACATTATTAATAAGGTAATTTGGTAATTATTTAGATTAAAATGAATAATTTTCCATTATTATTATTAACACCATTATATAAGTTATGTATTTTATTGTTTTTATAGTATAATAATAGAAAAAAATATCCAAACTATGTTAAAAGTACCTACGTACCTTCGAAATTTATCAATGTGGAATGAAATCAATGAAAAAATGTACCGATTTCAATTTTTTTTATTTTCAACTTTGACATTAGGCGTCGGAACGAACTAAATGTCAAATTCAATGAATTGGGGTTATGTTGAATTTAGATTTGTAATTTCTCAGGATAACATTGGTTTAGAAAAAGTAGGTTCGACAAAAAGGATATTCATCATAATTATGCCCCGGTTTCAAAGAGTGTTGATGCGCAATATCCGCAGTATTTTCTGCAATTAGCCCGTCACACCCATGTGCCATTCCTTCAAACTGGTATTACCCCATATTAAAAGCATGTCTTCAAAACAAATTTTGTTCCACTTGTTTATTACATGCTCTTATTTAACTCTGTCTGTTTGCTTGTTGTGGTGGAATCTTGTAATTGATTTTTCACCGACAAGCTAGAGCTCTGAAACATTCAACATTTACGTAAAGTTGATGACTATACATTATCAAATCATTTTCGACATGATTGGGTTATTATTTCGATTAAAATTAACAATTACGATAATCACAAGCAAGAACCGCAGAAACAGATATACTTTAAGACGATGTGTTTAATATTTGAATACTGCTTGGGTGATGTTAAAAAAACGATTATGAATGTATGCAAAGAAACCGTATGAAAGAATGTTTTAATTTTTTTTAAACTTGTTTAATACTTTAGCGTCAGTTCTGTTTTATTACTCCCTTTATATTAACTCGTGGCGTCTGCTTGCTAGCTTGCCGGCTTACCGTCAAAAAAAACTTTGGATCGATTTTTGACCCTTTTCCCGTGATCCAATAGAGCTGAAACTTGGCAAGTAGACTCGTGGCGACGATCAAGAAGATCTATCAAATTTTTGTTACAAAAAATAATAATTATAGTATAATTTCGTATTTTTAGAAATTTTATTGGTTTTTTCAAATTGAAATCATTAGAAAAGTTTGATTGGCAAACGGCGGCCCGATAACGTCGCGGAATAATTTCTAAATTTGAATTACTCCGTCGGTATACAAAATAGGTACTTCACTACGAATGTCGAAAATCTAAATTGACTGACCAATGTTTTTAGAATTTAATCTTCAAAGCATGAAGTGTCTTATCAAAGCTCAAAACATCTGACATTTTAGAAATATATTAAATTACTGTAAATTTAGTGTTATGTTATATGTTTTAATTCGTCTTTAATTGTTGTTATATTTCACAAAGAAAGGGAGTATGATAAAAACTTGGTTTTTATGGGTTACCTTTTTTTAAAATCTGAATACTCAACTATTCCGTGGATACTTATTCTCGGAAGGATCGGCTATACCGCCTGGGATCTTCAATTTAGCCCTGGAATCGTATTTCCAATCCACGCAACGAAACGCTAACAAAAATTACACCTTTCTAGAGAAATGACTCGACGAGAAATCCGCATTAGTCACACTCGGAAAATCCACTCAACCGTGGAGCCTCTCTGCCCAGATCGATAGGCGAGTCTGCTGCTTCGTCGCATCCCTGGTACCACTTCCACTTGTCCATGGCGTTCGTCTCTTTCTGGAGGTGGTGGCGAGCCGAAGGGAGTAGAGCCTTACTCGGAGGCGACGGTTTCCGGCGCACCTTGCGCATTTTTCTCGTCTCGTCAATGTGAATATATCTTAATACTACGCCGGTTTAGCTGACTAAATTTTTTATCAGCGATTCGCGCGAGTTATGTGCGAGTATATGCTAAGAAGGTGCTTCTGTGTTACAATCACGTTGGCTCGGATATCGACATTTTCCAAGTAAGCGATAGAATAAAATGAGGTATTCCTATGCCGTTGCACTTAGAAATTGTAGGTACGTTTGTCATGAAATATTATTACTTCATGACGATACTATCACTGTGAATTAATAATAAGAATAATAATTCCCTCCTACTCTCCTAAACAACCAGACGGGACGTATTTATTTACGCACTTGTGAAATGTCAAGACATCTGTCAAATGCCATCACGTCAAAATTGACGAAGTGTACAATGTTGGATAATAATTGAATAATTGCGGTCAATACGTGATTATTGAGATAACCCTAACCAATAAATATAGATATATTATTGTTTATTGCATGATAATTGTCATGTAACGCTGTACCTGGGCTACATCAAAGTTTGCATTTTTTTTTTACAAAATTTCTCTAATTTTGTGTAAAACATTGGACCATCCACTACAGTAACTTGTGTGGAATATTATAAATGCATTCACTTTGATACTTGATAAGAAAATGATTAAAACCTTGCGGAAATGTAAAAAATAATTTCACCCAAAGAATATTTTCCACGCAAAATTGAACTAATAATACCCCCCCAAAGTGTTTACTATTAGCTACCCTGTATGGACGTATGAAATGGTAATTTTTTTTGAAGTTATCTTTTGTAATTTTTTTTATTGTAACGGAAGTTGTGCACGGCCAGCGTACGCATCGTAGCGGAAATGCGTGTAGCGGCACGCAGCATGAAGTGGGAATGTGAAATTGAAATTGATGTTCCATAAATAATGATTTGTCGACCACCGTGAATCATAAAGATGTTCAATTCAAAAGCTGACGAATGACTGGTTTTTGAATTGAAAATTAGAACTGATGTTCAAGAAATTATTTATTGCAAAAATTACGTACGTAATTGCAAAAACTACGTACGGTCAGAAATTCATCTTCAAAGCAAAAACACTCATTCATACGACATTCAATGCCGCTGTCAAGGTTGTAAACTTTTGAATACAGAACCGTTCTAAGTCAAAAATCGAGAAAACATGAAAGTGGGTACGCACTTGGACTTTTTTTTTGAAAATACGCACTTTTTTTTGATTCGTCGTATTGTATGTCTGCGATGCGTCGTGAGACGTCGATTCGAAGACATTTTTCTCTTATTTTGGCTATCACAAACCAATAGTTTCGCAAAACAATTGTACGAATTCAAAAACAAATATTAATAATTTAACTACATTAAAGTGTTATCAAGTATATTTATCACCTCCATAGACATCGTATTATTGTATTAATATACATTTTTAACCAATATATAAATATCAATTATCACAATCATGCCTAATAAGTATAACTTTTACCGCGCGTACATTAATTGGTACACGTTCCTCAATTTCTTTTTCAATAACGCCGCAAAATTAACGGACTATCTTCATTAATAAAAAATATTATAAAATCAGTTGAATAGTTTCCTTATAATTTATAGTTTAGAAGAGACTGTTTTTAAATTATTTTTTGCATGGTTTTTCAACTCTTTTCACGCAATTGACGATCTTTTAACTTGATATTAGTTATTTAATCAAGACACAGCGAATGTAAGATAAATACTCTAAAATAAATGTATGTAAGTTTAGTTACATAATTTACTGATAATGTAATTATTAAGTAAGACTTGATATAGCTGCATTTCACTTCGCAGCGTCGAATGTAGTGTTACGCTTCATGCAGTAATATTAGAAGAAATAATCTGAATCAAGATATTTCGTTTATAGTCTGAAAAACAATTGCCTACAAATAAATTTTCAAAACAATTCCACATGTGTAATTTGAAAAGCGACATGCATAGCGCTGTGGCATTTGGGTAATGGGCCCTGTTTCGCCGACGCGACACATTAATAATTAAGTTTTGTTCGAGTACGAGAGATGTCACTGATAGTACTTTTTTCACGAAGTAACAAGCAAGTTCGAATGGAACAAAAATGTTTTGTTTTTCTTGCGGTTATGAAAAAATCTGAAGAGTTTCTTAAATTTTTTACAGTAGATTTTGTATTTAATTGATCTTGACATTTTTTAAACATAATAAAATCATCATTATCAAGCTATGTTTTCATACATAAAGTATAGAACACTTCACTCAGACCAACTTAAAATGTGAGTGTACGCTTTTTTACAGAGTACGTCTTAATTCTTTAAAGTTTCTTTAAAATTCTTTGATGTTTAATTCTAACTAAATTAAACTTTGTACTATTTGAGGAGAGTTATCCCTCTTTTCAAAAGGAATACTTAATAACTATTCTAAATACAAAGCAACCTATATATAGGTCAACCGCCGAGAGATTTTGTAAGATTCATGCAAAAATATATATTTCTCTCATTTGCACTACCACCGGCTCTTTCGGTTTTTTCAATCGCTAATGGAAATATGGAGAGTAGATGTAATGTGTTAGGGAACGTTATTATTTTTATGGTTTATAAATTGCTAATTATCTAATGTACCGAGTGAAAAAAGGATCAATAGTGAAAAATTAAAATAATCTAATTGCCACATGTAACTGTCATGTTGATTAATAATGTTCTTCTACGTTTTTACATCATCATTATCACTCTTATAGACGTACTACTATAACTTGGCGTGCGAGGGAGGGCGTCCCTGTCGCGTAACAGAAGTTGTCAGGGTGTAAATTTATTACATAATACATAACGTACAGAATATCCGGTGACAGGTGTCGTATTAAATACAGAAATTTGGTCGGGCAGCACTAAAGAAACCGTGTAGTAATGGCGGCCGTTCTATCTGTCCGACGGTAATATCGGTCCATTATTCGCTTTTCCAGCTTCGCAAAACTATAGCACTTCATTGGCTATGGTTTTTGCACCATCCCGGACTGATTAGGATGTTTTGGACATGATGATTCAGTGTATATTGGTAATCAAGATGTCACAGCTCCCGACCAAATACAAAATTGAAGTAAATGACAGGGCGAGGGGTTACCGCCGGGTGCGGGCGGGGCGGGTTTTAGTTTCAAATTCGCCGCACGCCAAGTTACGTTGGGCAAGCAATAGCTCTACAACCCCTGGCCCGGTCTTGGCCTCGATTGTCTTCCTCCAATTATATCTTGCGCCAGCTCTCTCCGGTTCTGGATCTCCGAGGCGGATAGTTTTGGCCTTGCTAAGCTCCTTCGCCCTATTGGTGTTGTATTCTGCAAGGACTTCGGTGTTTGTTGTCGTCATTCTCTCCACATGACCCAATCACCGAAGTTTTCTAATTTTGTAAATTTTGTGACGCTTGGCTCTTTACACAGACCGTTATCTAGAACATTATTTTACGTTTTATGTCTTTTGAGGTGTATCAATAAACAAACAAATAAAGTGGATGCAATGCGATGCCCTATTGGACGTGCCCCGCGCTTATCGGAGTATGACTGCTCGTTATCAGTTAACTTCTCCGATAGGTAAAACAGATAGTTTAACTGTGTTATTGTGTTGACCTTGTGATGAAACTTCGAGGATATGATGTAAACGAGTTTGTCTTTTCCCCCGCATTAAATATACACGAATATTTTTATGATTATCCATAGCGGTCTGTAAAATTTGGTGTGATCCATCCAAATTCTATATGCGTACATATATTGCTCTTTGCGTACTTGATCGTATGAGATTTTCCTGCTCCACCACATTTATTTATCACCCTTTAGGGCTTTTACATAAATATAGGTCAAGTTGTTACAATATTAAGCAATAACACAAGCTACATTAGGTGTTAGTAGTATTATGTATAGGTATAATTATTATGTATTACACAATAACACTTCTTTAACCTCGTTAAACAATAGACACCGAGTTCATCAAAGCCAGCACATAAAAATATCCAAGATGTTGGTAAGTTACCTTGAAGATAGTTGGAAGAACTTACTACGAACGACTCGTGATATTTAAATACTATTTATTCAAGCTTCAAAAGACAAAGTTTAGTTATCTTTCAAAATATTTTTAAAAATATATTAGTATTTAATAAGATGAGTGGCAAAAACGTCTTACAGCTCGTATCTGTTTGCTATATCTTATTTATGGTATTTAACTGTCAAAATTACGTCTTGATATTCGTATTACGAGTTATGTTTTAAAAGTGAGAAGCAAAAAAATAAAATGTTATCGTTAGTATTATAACATTTAAAAAAGTACATTTCTGTAGTAAATATAATACGCATTAAGTAAAAATTGAATTATTTAATGATGATGTTCTATACTGTCCGATTGCTTTGCTGCGATTAATAGCCTGTTTAATTGTCATAATTTAATTGTCAATTAATACAGAAATTGATGAAGTATGACTAAAAGTTACTAAAAATCTACGCGTGCAGAGCCGCGCGGGCACAGCTAGTATAAAATATTACAAATAAGTATACGCGCATACGATACATATTTTAAAAATAAACCAGCTACGAGTGGTCCGATTAGTCACCTTGAGTCACACCGCATGCAACGCAATCTTGTTATTGAAACGCACTAACGCGATATTAGACTTTCCGATGAGTCGGTACTTTCCCGAGCGTCAATTTGAACCAAATGTTTGCACAAACAGGATACCGGATGGTCATATTTATTTATCATCCATTTTGATTATTTTTTTGCTGCTGCTGTTTGCTAATCATTGCGATTAAAAATTATTTACTCTGTATTCATTTTATTTTATATATTCGGGTGGGATTATAACAATCATGTCATGAGATGCATATTATATGCAGGGTGTAACAGAGCTAGTCCACAATACTTTACAGGTGGATTTCTGCCTTGATTATGATTCGAAAATGTTCAAGCAACCGTGGCCAATATTTATGGAGTTATGCAATATGAAATTTTGCATTTTTTTTTAAACATTCCTGACTTATTTTTAATGCAAAACGTTGATGTATCATTACAGTAATTTATATCGATTACGAAAAAGTTATTCCATTCAAATAATGTTGAATAAACTAATAAAAATAAAAGTTAAATGAAGTTTAAAAAAATAAAGAAGTTTTAAAAAGTTAAATAAACTCCGCGAAAATACTTGATTTTTTCTAGCACTCCGGACTATTTATAGTCTTAAATGTTAATTCCTTTTTTTTGCATGTCATCTAGTGAATAAGTATGTAATAGTAAATAAGTGTTTTTATTTAGTTGTTTTGTGTGAAGCGCCCTTGAGGTGAGTAGTTACTCACTGTACAAATGATCCAACTATTATTATTAATAAAAACCCTGATAAAATTCCAATTGGAATGTTTTCTACTTGGAATCGGAATGTTTTTATCATTTTATTTGACTTGTATGAAAGATAATGAATATTTCATATTAGATATAAGTTACTGTGATAATAGTCGAACGTTTACCAAAAATAAGCCAGAAATATTGAGAGAAAAAATGCAAACTTTGATGTCGCATTTCTCTTTAAATATTGATATTAATAAGGTCATGGTTGCTTGAACATTTTCGACTCATAATCTAGGCAGGAAACCACCTGTAAAGTATTGTAGACTATCTCTGTTACATCCTGTATAATTGTATTGATCATTGTATACTTGCGATGCATGTTATATGCAAGACTTATATATATATATTATTTAAAAAAAAAATTAAAAATTTTAATTTAAAGACTATCGACAGGTCAGAATGACCCTAATGGATAGTCATTTAGGACAAGGTGATTAGTACAATTACGGTTTACAATTTTTTTATTATATATATTATTTTTAAAATCGGTAAAAATCAATTTATTTCACACACGTGTACTAATTTCTTCATACAAAGTTTCGAAATATTGATTAAAGCCTATTTATCGACTATAGTGATAGAAACATTAACATATAACAGATTTAATTAATCATTTATATTTATTTTATTCATTTAATATAAAATACAGTTTATTACTATTTTAGTCTGTTAAAACTATAATTAATACACAGTTTTTTTCGCTGTAGTTCTCCAAAAGTAGACTAACCCTTGTACTTGGATGTATTTTTTATTATTTATTTTCGAAATAAGCTAAACGCTTGGGCTATGAAAATTAGACTTGTTGGTGTCATGGAATGGGGCTCGAACCACCAACCATCAGATCAGCAGGCGAGCGTCATGACCATAACAGCAATAAGCTACTCAATAGTAATAATAATAAGTAATACGTATAATGTACATGTATAATGCACAAGGTCAGGGAGGGTGACGAGTTGCCATTTCGTTCCATTCAAGTATCTGCCTCACCATATGAGCATACTCATATTTGATATCAAAAATATCTATTGAATTCAAAAGGTGTGCATGCACGTGGGAGAGGATTCCCTCAAAAGAGGTAGCTTAAATGCGGGGTATAAAAGCAAAGGAAGCAATATCCAAAATATTTGAATGCATTCATTGAGGATTCGAGTTCGACATTTTATAGAACATGGTTTAGGAAGGGATAATCGCATAAAATCTAGAATTCAATACATTTCAAATTGGTAATCCTCGGTGACTTCATTCAAAAAGATTTTTTTAATTTTTTGGATATTGCTGCGTTGATGTCTTGACATTTATCGTAGAAACTTTGTGCTTACATAAATAAGTATGTCCTGTCTATTTTGAGCTATGATTCCAATCACCAATTGTTACAACCTTGTTAAAAAAATAATAAGATAGATAGGACGTACTTGTAAAGTTTCTATGAAAGATAAGGTATTTCAAAGTTTGCATTTTTTTGACAATATTTCTGGCTTATTTTTGTAATACAAATAAATGTACAATGTGGATACTAAACTGTATATAAAATATTATATTTCTTTGTGATTTATCTAAAATTGTTTTAATTATCACGGAACTATGTTTTGAAAAATCGTGTATTCACATCATATTGGTAAACGGTGATTTCATTAAAATGAGTAATTTTAATTCACTCGCACTAAGAGTTGTGCATCACATTAATTAAAGAATACCTTTGCATTCTGTTGAACAAAACTGAATGAGGCGTCACGTTTTACGTTATTAATTGTATTAGCGGGAATCGGTGACATACTCCATAATTTATTAAATACGTGTAAATTCACGGAAATGGGTGCGACAACTTGTAAATGAATCAGGAATCGTAGTAAATTTACATAAATTAACTCCAGTTGGGTTAGGTCAGTTAAGGGGGAATACCTACCTGGAAGTTTCGACGAAAACGATTTTTAAATTTTTGCATTTTCTTAAGAATGTCTGAAAATTTCAAGCAAAATTTAAAAAAAATAACACAGTTATAGCTGATAATAGTGGCATCTCCTCCTTGATTAGGCTCCTCGCCGCACGGCGCCGAGTACACGCAGGTAGCTGTCAGTCGGGCTCTTTCATAATAGAAACGTAAGACCTGTTTCTATTATGTTTGCGAAGAATGCTCGATGATATGGGAATTCTTAGCAAGGTGGAAGACTTATATTATAGACCTGGAATCGATGATTTTATGTAATTTGAAAGATTTCGCGATTTAATTTAATTTAAATTTAAATTTCTAGTGGTTATTCTATACATAATTATCTAGTCTCTGTCGTAGAATTTTTTTCAATTGACTTGGTTTTTTTTATTGGAATAATTAACCCGAATTTCTTCCTAAATAAAGCAGTTTTAAGTTCAAACGACCGCCATTTTGTCAAAAATCTATATTTTCAAGAACACCTACCTCAAAAAATAAATTATAGTGTCAATTTTGATATCTTTTTATTTTTTTATTCTGATGATTACAGATAAAATAGGAGTGGTCACCGCGGAGGACCTTTTTTTCGGCAGTCGACAAACCGAAGAATTTTCCGCCAATGTTGATAATTTTTTTATAAAAAAATTTAACATATTCTTAAAAGTACGTACTTTCATGTAGAAATGTGATTCCTAAAATTATTTCGTTATATGGAATGGCATTCTATAGCTCTTTTTGGAAAAGGATCTTGGCGTATTTTCATCTCCCGTAGCAATGAGCCCCATAAAATATTTTCTGTTTCCGTCCTATGAAAGAAATTCGGGCATCCGTCTTGCCCTGATTTTATTCATACGAAAATGGTCATGTAGAATACAAAGTGCTCTGGATTTAAATACCTAAACCTTCATTTACCTTAGTCGCACATCACTTAAATCTTCTACCGCAATGGCTACTGTTTCTGGAATGTTGTTTTATTAATGGTTTTATCCATTTCACCGCGGAAAAACCACAATACATACTGTCTATACGCTGTTTTATTTTATAAATATATTTTATTACAACATCGTACTTGATTTTCAACATTTTGAAATATCGGTTGATATGTCTTATCAGTGGGCTGCCTTCTAGAGATAGCAGTGCAAATATATTACCCGTGTGACACGGGGTCAAGGTATACAGCGCAGGTAAAATTGTATGAATAACATTCTTAGAACAAGTTTAGAATCGTATCAGGCCGGAAACATTTGGTTCCTCGTAGATTCGCTTTCTTTTGCATTCAATTGAACAATTAGTTAAATAAATATTTATTTATTTATTATTATTTATATTTATTTTTGTTATTGTTTTGACATATCCTACCACAAGCTTTCTAAATATATTTTTCGACTAAAATATCCGGATTATTTTATGTATTCGCTATATATAAAACCTATACAAAATCTTCAAACTGCCATTGTAAAAAAAATCGTAAACCCTCAGGTTTTTGAACAAAGACAAAATATTATATTAGTGTATTCATCCGTCAATATTTTGCCAGTTTACGGGTTAATTCTATTTCTGCTGATAAAGAAAATCATGAAAATTACATTTGCAAAAAGCTAGTCGCTCATGGCAGAAACACGAGATGCGCTACAAATCACATCTTAACTGTTCCTAGAATAACAAATAAATATGGACTGAGGACACTTGAATATCTAGTTCCCACGCTCTTGAACAAAATACAAAGCATCTTTCCCACAAGTCTCCAAAATCAGTGACATAACTCAGTAAGTGGTTCATAGCAAACGATATAAGTTACATACGAACTAATGTGATGTGTATTATGATTGTAATGACCATAAATTATTAGTTTTTGCTTTATTTAGATTAGTATTATTCATTTATATAAATGTACTTAAAATTGTTTTTTTCTCTCCTCTGGTTATACAATGAATGATGTGTAGAAAAAATGTAACATTAAATTGTGAAAAGGAACCTGCAGACAAACGTATTTTAAGACGTTTTGTGGGTCTAGTGATATTCCAAAAATGTAAAGAAAATAAATAGATAAAAAAAATTTTTTTTCAATATTCTTAACATGGATATGACATGAAATGAACTGATGCGATTACTCCGCCTAGAAGAACGAGCGCTAGCTCTCCTATGGCAAGTAAAATGTTTTTATTGTATGAATGTATTATTGTATTCATGAAATTATGTGATATCATTATAATAAAAAAAATATTGAAATGCTCTCCATTAATTCGAAATACAATTTTATTCAATGAATAAATACAGACAGAAAAAAAGCATACACAAATTAAAATGTACACAGCGGGCCATGGAAAGGCAGATACTCAGCGTGAGCCTTCGAGACAAAATCAGAAATGAAGAAATAAGACGCCGAACAAAAGTTGCCGATATTATGGACCGTATTGCGGAACTAAAATGGCAGTGGGCTGGACATATGGCTCGACAGAAGGATACTAGATGGGCACCCAGAATCCTACAGTGGAGGCCCTGGAAGAAAAATAGAAGCGTCGGAAGACCTCCCAAAAGATGGTCTGACACATTGTCCATCAAGCAGAAAGAACCTGGATGCGAAGGGGGAGAAACAGAGATGAGTGGAAGAAAATGGAAGAGACCTACATCCAGCAGTGGAGAGAAAAGGCTAAGGAAGAAGAAGAAGAAATACAGATTGACAAATGGGCATAAAAAATCAGGGAATGTCACGGCAAATGAATACGTTTTCTGTATCACTATTAAATTATTAATTAAAAATGTCCGTTTGATATTACGCTGCTTGATGACGTCACGCGAACTCGGATTCCGCGATCTGCGTCTCGCGCCGCTCGGGATCCGACACGCACTCCGCGCTGTCCGAGCCCGCCGTCTCACCTGTCCGCCAATGGGGCGATCGATTAACGGCGCGAGGTACGTCGCGTTCGCACTGTCTCCGGCTACACCGCGCTCTCTGTGACGTCACGGAGTGTTGACACGGGAGCCCGCCGCCGCTGCGGTGGTACCTCGATGTTAACACTACCGAGCCCAGGGCTAGACCCAGACCTCGCGGGCCAAGATTGAACCTCTCGAGACCTGAGACATAACCATAGAACTTGTCTTTAACTAGACAACTTAATTTTTTTGTAATATTCTTCATGAGGGCCGGTTGTATCATCAACTTGTATTATAGTTGGCGACGGCAATTTAAACTGTGAAGCTCGCGTATGCACAACGCGTGATTTTTGATGCGAATTTTATCTCATTCACAAGTGGTCCCATCAGATATAGTAAATACGCTTGTGCTAGCGCTTTTTCTAATTTTTTAAGCACTTCTGGAACTCATTTTTTGGGTATGGCGTTAAGCTCCCTCATCTTCTCAATGTTGGCAAAACGCCATCCTGTATTTTTGTTTCATTTTCGGAATATGAAGATATCGAAAAGGGTCGTCATGTCCGGCGAATCCAAAGAATGAGGCATCTTAACGGTGTTGTTTTTGGTTAAATTTTTTGAAACTTTGTTCCATTTTTCCGTATGAAAAAATCTCCGAACGCACCGAACATTTTTTGACAGTCAACAGTAAAGTGGGCCAGTATAGTACCAAAAATATAAAACCTACATTCTACACCGACAATTCAATTGAAAAACAATATTTCGAGTACTCTGCAATTATAAACTAGAATGTGGGGATTGCCATGACGTGCTGGTGTATAGGTCGAACAGGCAGATCAATCGAAACTAGATTCAAAGAACATAAAAGGTGCCTCACTAATAATAACTTTTCAGAATATGTTGATCATATTATAGAAAACAACCACAAATTCAACAATATAAATATACACACCCTACACAAACAGATACACGGACTAAAAGAAAATAAATTTAAAACACCTGAAATTCATAAAAATCTAAAAAAATGCCCGATTCACAAAATAAGATCATCACTTATTAAATACAACTCTTAACATCACTCCTTTTCATAATGTTCCATCTCTCTCACCACGTAGACACCCCCTCCACTACCGCTGAACCCGCAACCCATGCACCAAACATTCACTCCCATACACTTCAGTCTGTACTCACCTGTCACTATCTTTGTTTGCCGTTTAATAGATGGCGGCAGGCGCTAGCTACAGTGTCGTCAATATCAGGCTTGTCTTTATTCGCGTGCAGATTTGCCAGTATCGACAATCAATCACATTGATAGAGACTGCGGTGTGTGTGACGGCGTCTAATTAAGTTGTGCGGAAAAGCCGGAAAATCGAGTGTACTTACAACGTTGCACGATTTCTTTTCGCGTGACTGTTGTGTTTATCCACTAAATAATTGAGGTCCGCTCCTTGACATTTGAAACGTTAAAAATACCACGAGCCGGCTCTGCGCGAGCAACGGATCGAATAAATGCCACCGTTTCGAGTTCAGTGTGACTCGATCAATCCCCGGGCGCGGACGTGTCTCTCGTCGCTCCGTCGCTTCGATTTGGATCACAACAAATTAATTGTTATTAAATTATTATCGTGCGTACTTTAGATGCGGCTCGGCTTCCATTATCGCTTTCCGGTGCGCTTTGTTGATACGTAGCGGGATGTTGCGGTGATTATCGCAAAGAACTCGTGTTTAAGTAACTTTGGAAATAATTAAAAAGTGTGTATTTAATAAAAACAGTGATTTTTTTAAACCATCCATACTATCGTTATGACACGTTTATTACTACTGTCGTGATTATGTCAGTATGAAAACAATGGTTTGTTTGGTTTCAGTTTATATTATTCGATGTATTAACGTTACTTTATTTATATTTTTATAACTTCTGAAAGGTAAGCAGGTACTGTCGTACATTTGTTTTTATGTAATTACGAGAATTTGAATTATGTTCCTTTCAATGCTTAAATTATTGTGCTTTTATTTTATTCGACAAAATTGTTTCATTAAAAGTAGATTTCAACCTGTTTTAATGGAGGCAATGCATATCTATTGATTATTCCCTTTATTTATAAATTTATACGGTACGAAATATTAATTTAAAAAAAAACAATATTTTTTCAAATAGATCCTTAAACATGAAAAGCATAGCAAAGATTGTCCGATAGAGAATTACATAAACTTTTACAAAAACATAGTGTAAATAATTAATCAAAATTATTACTATTTTTTACGTGAAAATTTAATATTATGTTTGTTTTTAGTTATACGTAAATATTTACATTACGTGACATGGATAGTTTTTACATATTAAAAATATGTAAGCGTGACACATAAAAAATTCGTAATCATATTTTAATGTATGTTAATGAAATCACAAATTTATAGTGAATTTGCCATATTAAAACATAATTTCTTAATAATTTAAACAGATTGGATGAATCACTTGGAAAAATATATCTATCGAAAATGTATATTGAATGACAGCTAATCGATTGCCCAACCTTTGTTATGACTTGTGTTGTTACCAACTGAATATGCTATATTTTCCAAACAACCTTTTTTATATCATGAAAACGTTAATGTGCGTCCGAAACACAAAAACCGCCCCCATTGTCAATAATAAATGCAATATTTTTCATAAAAATCGGTATACTTATAATGATGATCCCCTTTTATTTTTCACTGATGTAAAATAAACTCTTCAAATCTAATCAAATTCACAATATTATATATTTTATTTTGGTTTTACTTTTACAATTGTTTTTTTTTGTGTTATATAGTGGCACCTACAAAAAAAGGTAAA
The DNA here is from genome assembly GCA_016648135.1 of Agrypnia vestita. Classification (NCBI taxonomy): domain Eukaryota; kingdom Metazoa; phylum Arthropoda; class Insecta; order Trichoptera; family Phryganeidae; genus Agrypnia; species Agrypnia vestita. The sequence goes on from JADDOH010018340.1 coordinate 32,165, forward strand.
AGGCCTCAGTACGTAATAAGCCCAATGAGGCTGGCATTATTAATTTAAATGTTATGTTTTAAAAATTCAAAAGTCGCCTCGGCGAGAACTTAACAACATTCTTCTAGTATGTAATAATTTCACTAGATTACACTGTTTTGTTCATAATCTTCAATTAATAATTAATCTGCATAGCTGTTTCTGAGATAATAGGTTACGAGATAATAGTTCCAAGATAGTACACTCTTCATACAATGAATAAAGTGAATAAAGCAATAAACAGTCGCCGTACTTATTAAAATAACCCGGTTCTTGTGTATGCATGTTTGGATTTTGAAAACATTTTCATATTTAGTAACCCTTGAATAATTGCAATTATAATTTATACGCTGCGGTGAACAAATTTTATGATTGCCCTATTAATCATACGTAAATAATTATTAACTATCTAAAAATATGTTGAGCTTAAGAGAACGATTTTCTGTGAAGGTGCGTCAAGGAATTGAGTATTTTTCTCCGTCGTTAATTGGCCGATTTGGGACAGCGCACTGCTTTACGGAAATTGCGTAATTATTAAACATTGTTGGAATGTGTTAATTAATCGTAACTTAATCATCATTCCATCACGTCCGTGTGGGAGTAGCCAGATAACTATGACGATATCAGATGAGAGAATTCCGGCCAATTGTCTCTTGAAACATAATGTATAATCAACAGCGTATAATTTATGGAGCAAGTTTTTATTGTTTGATGTCGTATTCATTATCTTTGCTCTCATTACGTGATCGTGATCTTGGCTTGAATCGTAAGCCCAACCCATCATTGACTCTTGGCAATATTCTTCAACCTGGCCGTGGAAGGGCTCGTTGTTGGACCTGTTTGGCCTTGATCACCGGCGTTGTGTGACTAATATGAGTGTCCGAATTAGAGGTCCTGCTGGTATCCTCATCTCGTTCAGCCAACTCCATTTTAACGTAACATTTTCGAGTCCTTTTTGTATCATCCTCGCGTCATCAAAGTCTTGCGTAAATCCGAATAAGGATATGAAGGCTGCCAGCGTCTGAATATACACTAATTTTCTTCTTGTTCCATAGTACAGTAATCATAGTCCACCAGCCTCTCCATGGCATCCGTATGTCTTGTGACATGTCCGAAGTATTTTAATGCTCTTTAATACTCATTAGGGAATAAACATGCGGAGGTGGTCGACATTTTTGCTGATAGTATAACTGTGTATAGGACTAAATTGAAACAATTCTTTACGTCTCAACTAAATGGTAATAAATTTTTCTTATTCTTCTTCCTGTTTAAACTTCTCCTTTTAATTTACACAAATCTATTATATGTACTTGAATCTTTTTAAGTGCAATCTAAATATACACAAATCTATTAATGTACTTGAATCTTTTAACTGTATATCTATTTTATGTGATTTTTTTCATTTTGTATTTTGTAAAAGCCCATAAGGGCGTTAGATAAGTAAATAAATACACTCATTTGTATTGTGGTACACTTCTATTGCCAAGATTTGCCAGGTTATGTCGAGCCCATACAGTGCTAAGATGATTCTTCCTCATCTAATTAAAAACGCAATTGCAAACGGTATCCTTATTAATCAAGATGCATGGGCATTTCGGAGGTTGAAACACTATTCGGGATATGCAGTCATGATAACATTTTGCTTATATTGCATAACGAGTGTAGGTGTAAGAGATCATACTTCCCATTACGAGAAGTAGTCAGTTTTTCTCTTCACTCATACATTTATTATACGTCGAAGGGGATTCTTTCTCTTCCCGACAACTGTCTTCCGATTCGGAATGTGCGTCATTATTTACGCTATCCTCTCAGCGGAGACGGATTCTTCCCACTCTCCTATCGCCTGGCCGTCCTCAAGGACCCTTTCACCATCCGTACTTCCTGCGTCGTCTAGATCTGACTTGCCCACCTGAGTCGAGAAAGCTTCATGTGGATTGACGGGGATTACATCATCGAACGTTCTTCGAACTTCATATCTAATCTAGTGTTATCTTATTTCGAATTTTCCGAGACTCGGTCATAAATTCAGACAGCTTGATCCGCTGTCGTCAACAGTTGTATTATTCGATATTAATAATTTGCCCAGCTGGCCAAACATGGCCGGCATTCCTTCGCGTATCTGTCACGGGCAATCTCCGCACAGTGATGCATGTCTCAATGCTCTTAATTGATTTTGATTCGGTATCGCGATGTGCAGATGCGCGACGGTCCCTCGCTCGGCAGTCGCACACAAAATCGGCTCACAAATGATGTCGCGAGACGGCGCTGGTTCGTAGGGGCGGTCTTTTGTTGCGGGGTGGGTTCGGTCTAAGCCCTTGGGGGAACTGAAATTATCCATTGTGTTATCTTCACCGTTCACTTGGTTGCTTATCTAGCCATTGCGCTTTCTTCTTGTGTAATCCAGCATAATGTAATTTTTTACAATCCAGCCCTTGGGGGAACTAAAATCACTTATTTAACTTACGTATCGCACCTTCTACTTCACTTGACGTTGGTTATATCTAAGCTTCCGTTTGGTTGCGTATCTGGTTCCAGACTTACGTTATGGTATTAAATATTTTCTGCACATGTAACATGCACTGTAGCAGGTAAGATTGTTTGGATACTATGACATTTGGGTTCGGGGGATTTTGGCAGATAATAGGTAACCTGTAAAGTTTTTGCTACTTACTATGAGACATCCTGTATATATGTACACGTTCTCTGGTTAAAAACATCGTTATACTATCTTATAAGACAAAAAAGACGGGATGTGTTAATGTATGTACGCGTAAAGTTTATCTGAAAAATGTCAAGACATCTGTCATGTCTCACACCCCGAGTGTAAGACGATCATCACCTTTCCAAAAAAAAAATCAACTATTCTAATTTCTAATGTCCGTCCGTAACTTGCAGGAATTACAACAACAACACTGACTATCCCTAATGAAGCGCGAGCGGCCGAGTGTGACACGTCAATCAGCGCGTGGCTCAGGCTAAATGCAAGGGTCTTGACATTTATATATTTTTTATTTCTTAATAGAACTTAATGGCGTTCTAGTGCCAACCCTTATGTATGGAAGTGAAGCCTGGAATTGGCAAAAGAGGAATGAAAGTAGACTGAATGCGATGTAAATGCGGTCACTAAGACGCTTGTGTGGAAAATCTTTGGTCGATAGAGTGAGGAATGAACAAATTAGACGTGTATGCAATGCTGGCTGTAGTGGTAGATAGAATAAAGAAAGGAGTGCAGAGATGGTTTGGTCATGTGGAACGTATGAACGAGGAAAGGATGGTTAAGAAAATATATGAGGCGAGTGTTGAAGGCAACAGAAATAGAGGGCGTCCGCGAAAGACCTGGCACGATCAGGTACTACAAGTATTTTAGGATGGCCCTGTTAAAAGCCGCAACAACCGTAGAACGTGTATGAGAAGATGTATGAATGTGAATATGAATGTGGCCGAAGCAAAAGTGGTGTGCCAGGATAGAAGAGTGTGGCGTTCAATCCTCTCTGCCTACCGGGGAAACGGCGTGGTGGTTAGTTAGTAACAGTTTATTGCATACCATTTTATTTTGGTCTATTAAATCTATAATTTATTATATAGCGTTAACTTTGTGCTTGGACATAATTATTAATTTTAATTAAACTACTTTTTTTTAAACTTGTTTTTGGTATTAAACTTTGTATTAACCACTTAACTAGTGACTACGTTTACCGGTTTCGATACCACTTTATCTTCATCAGGATGGACGCAAACTAACTATCCATTACTCATTCTAACAAACAAATCATTTTTTTTTAATGAAAAATTGATTTGTTTGCTAGAACAAGTAATGGATAGTAAAATTGCGTCCGTCCTGATGAAAATACAGTGGTATCGAAACCGGGAGTCGTAGATTTACTAGTTACGTGGTTAATACAAAGTTATTTAACTATAATTAATAAATAAATTTTCTGCGCTGTACTTCTCCAAAAAGAGACTAGCTCTTGTGCCAAAAGAGTGATTAATTTATATTAATTTAATTATATTCCGTGATTTATCACGGCTGTATGGCAAATAATTATTTTTATATTTTAATAAATATTAGAAGCAGGGACACATGTGTGGTGGGGTCTTGCTTTCTGCGTGTACGTGAAAAAATGGCGTGATCGTGTGTATTTTTTCTGTTTCATCAGAAGTTCGCCAGGAAGCGTTGTCGGAAGCCCTTTCTTCGTCGGATTCTTCGAACGTCACGTGCCGACTGGACGGACTGGTTCACCACGACCTTCTCTTCCTTCCCCCGGGAGTGATGGACGCGGCCATTTCCTGCAGCCAATCACCTTTCAGTGCCCTTTCCGAGGTACCTACCCGCCGGGCTTCGCGCTATCCGCCCATCTCTAGATGGAGCTGTACCCAGTGGCTTTCGCATAATTATACCACTGAAACAAAAACTTTTTTTTAATATAAAAGTCTTCCTGCACTTTCATAAAATTTCCAAATTCAAATACAGCGGTGCCGTGCATGACGACGAACTTTTCAAACTGCAAACTCCGAGAAGGTCTACGCCAAAGCGCACGTTTCGCCAGGCGCTTTTGAATTTTTTTTACGCTTCAACAGACCAAGAGGCCCAATTACAGAAGCGAACATCATCACGAAACACCCAGGTTTGAGTAAATCACATAGATTAATTGTGACCTAACCGGGAATCGCACCCGGAACTGGGCTACGATTGCCGCTTAGTGACATTGAGAATATTTCGGAGGAAAATTATTCATTAGGAAATTAAATTTAACATAATACTATGATGCATAGAGCATAAGTGACGAGTAAAATAGGACAAATTTATGCCTTTCTGTGGAACCGGAAAAAAAAACAGACTTCAGAGACAGCAAAAT
>JADDOH010018341.1:0-10300 GCA_016648135.1 Agrypnia vestita
AACATTCATAAGGTTTCTATTTGAAGAGTGCTTGGCACTGTTGTGTACAAGACAAGGTCAAAATAATTCATCGCGAGGAAGGTTAGCACTGTTGTTGACTTTGACGAGTTTGCTTAAATTTTATCGCTTTCCAGAAAACAACCATAAATTAACATCTCAAAGACATTTCAAAATCAAGTTTGTGATTGTTAATTTTGACATTGTGTGTGAAAGGTTGCACTAACGATGGATCAATTCAAAGTCGATAAAGCTTATTCATATACAGTATACTCTTAATTATCCAGGTTGCGGAGTTGGACGCGATTGCGAAATAACCAGGACGGTAAAAAAATCTGTTTTTTTTTTAAAAATGTAATATTAATTGAAATTTAAAAATATTCTTTCATTTAACTACACAAATCAACATGAATATGGAATTGTTACAAGAGCAATATATAGAATGGGACTGTTATGCAGGAATGTATATTTGCGTACAAACTGCACTACAATATAGTTTTGCAAGATGCCTATAAGAATATATACGTTTATATGTATGTTTATTTACTATTCAGCATCAAAATCATCGTTCTAAACACGATCCAATGTCAGAAAGTCCTATCAAACACAGATTTTTGTAAAAAAAGGTTTTTCGTTAAAAATATGCGGTGTTTTTTGTCTTTTTGAGCAATTTTTTCGGCAATCTTCACTGAAAAAATAAAAAGCTGCATGATTTCGAAGGTATGATTATAGCTTATTTCAACGAGAAAAAACTGTAAGAGAGTAAGTAGTTTTTTCTCTCCATGGATCGTTGCGTGCCTTTGAGCTTTTCTACACTTTTCTTTGTAAGGGCCATATACATATACATTATATGGCTTAATACATATACCTACATTACTAAATAAACACAAGCATGAGAAACGCAAGCGTATGTGACTTTAGCGTTCAGTTCAGTCACTACCTTCCTTGTTAGGTATATATTAATACCTGTTCTAGGTAGCTTTTATTTTTATTTTAATTAAACAACTTTGTGTACTTAACTTGTAATTTTACGTTAACCGGTTTCGATACCACTGTATCTTCATCAAGACAGACGCAAACTAGCTATCCATTACTTATTCTAGCAATGGATAGTTAGTTTGCGTCCGTCTTGACGAAGATAAATTGGTATCGAAACCAGTAAACATAGAGTTACTAGTTAAGTGGTTAATACAAAGTTGTTTAATTAAAATTAATAATTATGTCCAACCACAAATTTAAGGCTATAAACATCAAATGAGCCTTTTTTACTCAACATAGCAATTTTATGATTTAAAAGTTAGAATAGTGAACAGGGTTTAGGTAATTGTTAGTTTTTATTTAATTTTTACAAAATAATTCGTATTTTCGACTCATTTTTTCCTACCACGCCTGTCAGTAAACGAGTCTACCTATCTACTTATATCGTGGTCTGTTCTAAACTTAGTCCAAACATCGTGGCTGGTAAATTGCTGTCAGCTTTTTTTAAAAATGAAACTATTCATTTTTCATCTCCTCAATGACGACCTTTCTCAAAACTTGACAACAATGAGTCAGGTGTGGTCACTAGAGTCGAATGTGTGATGAGTGACAGCCGCTTTCGTCAACACGACCTGCCATTGGTTGACTCTGAACAATTGAACAAACAGAGGTCTCTAAAGACGTTGACTTTCCAACGATTAACACAAGTTCATTGTCGACCGGAATTGGTGACATTGCTGGTGGGTTACAAAACTGAACGCTATATGAATAACCAGGTAATCGTCTCATCTCTCAAACTCTCTCAAATAAGTAGTAAATAATTTTTAAAACGTTATGGTATCTAAACTTGGTGTTTTAGCGCTGAAAAAATAATATATTATTTTTATATATTATAAAAATAAATAATTATTAGCCTACTCTTGCGTTGACGCTAGGGTTGTCACTTTATTTTTACTCCCTTTCTTTTAACTCGTAGCATTTGAGATTCCGACGCATAAGGCAGACACTAAACCCGAAAATTAGAAAGGGAGTATTGTAAAAACTTCGTTTTTATGGGTTACTTTTTTCAAATTGGAATCATTACAAAAATTTGATTACTACCAACGGCGGCCTGATAAAGTCACGGAATATTTAAAATTTGACTTACTCCGTCGGTAGGTATAATAGTTACTTCACTACGAATTTCAAAAATTTATGACAATTGGTTCACAGATGACAGCACAGGGAAGAAATCAAATAATAAAGAGATATTTTTAGAGATTTTTGACTTAGATATTTGTCTAGACATGTTTCATTTTCAGTCAATCAATTATTTATTTACGTGATGGTAAACTTAATTTACAAAGAAAGGGAGTAAAATAAAAACTTGGTTTTTATGAGTTAGTTTTTTTTAGTTAAATATTTGTGTATTAAGTGTATTATGAGCAGCACTGAATTTTTATATATATACGCATATTTTTTTAATATTATTATAATGAAATGTTTTACTAATTAATAAAATGAGGTATAAATAAAAGGGTTTTTAATTTTTATATATGTACATGACATTTATTGAAAACTTATAAATTTGAAACTTAAATTTTTTTCTTCGGTTTATTCTTATTCGGAACGATTTATTGTTAGCAGACAATGTAAAATAAATTCTCATTCTGATATACAACTTTTTCAAAAAGCTTTTAGGGAAACATGGGCAGAGCATTGTACATTCAATTTCTTTTAATTGTTCAAAAATTGATGTGTCGATTTTAATGTTTATGTGGTCCTTTTCGAACTCTTTGCGAAAGATCTGCTCCATCCTCTCTATATTGGCAACAAGTCATGAGTAAATTTCGATCTGTCGCATAATTTCTGTAATTAGTATACCTAGTTTCTGCACTTAAATTGCAAGGACGCTGATTAACATCAACGTACACTTTTAAAAACTCACAGTCTTTGTGATAATCAACACACCTTTTTAGTAAAGCACCACAAACATAAAAAAGGCATTTTTTCAGGAAGCGCATTTTTTTTCTAAAGCGGCGGCTGCGAGCGCGAATGGCACCGAAGGCACGGCCCTTACTGCCGCCGCACGTGCCCCCATATTCTATGTCAATGTGTGCGTCAGAGTCAGTGCGTGTGAGTCAGAGTGCGTGCGTACACGGCGCCGAGCATTCTAATGGGTAGCGGCTAGTTTGTATGAAGATGTATTACTGTTCTTAGTATACTGTGCTAATAGTTAGTTTAAACTGTTTAAAGCACAGATTTTTGCGTTTTCCATCAATCAAACAACCCGTTTTCTATGCTTTAAACTATTACTATGAACGAAGTTGATTCAACCGGTCCTAAAAGTAGCGTTTTTGTCTTCTTCATCTCCTTTATATCGTAAGCAAAACGTTCCTTCGCCGAAAAGATCGTCGAGCTTCGCACCCTTTCTCGAAATGGTACCTACCTACAAAAGCAAAATGCGGCGTAAAAGTGTGTTATCTTTCTATGCACATTTTATTTTCCTAAATTAAGAAATATTTGATGAAAAATATCTATTTAAAAGGAAAATACTTGAAGTATTTGTCTAGACAGCAGATAATTATGCATGAACATTTTATGATTGTCTGTAATATATTAGATATAGTATCTATCTAGCTATCTACCTACATTATAATGAGATCGTTATTTGCATTTTTGTAACACCGATATCGCCCTAATCCCCAGCTAGATTGCAATGATATTTGAAAAGAAAAATCTCAATTATCTGAAATGGAATTATCGGTGTTTCCGAAGATTTTGATTCGCATGACGCTCAGCCAAACAACAAGCATTCGCGCATGCGCGGCGTCAGCCAACCACAACAAGCTAGAGGTGAACGAGCGTCTCGGAAAAAATTAAATATCGATTGTTTGAAAAATATGTTTTAAACATTTCCGACATTCGATCCTTATCGAAGACTTTTATATGCGTGACGCACAGCCAACCACAAGCTAGAGATGTACATCGAGGAAGATAAAATACCGATTGTTTCATAAAGGTATTATAAACATTTCCCACATATTTATGTTAACAATATTTCCGCCCGCGATGAGGTGAGCAGATATTCTGCTAGTAACTTTTTATATTATTACATTATATTTATATATTTATTTAAATTATGTTGATGTAGCTAGGATGAAAAGGGGCGAGAAGCGGTATTTTTAATGAAATTCCAAGTGTACATTGGTGTATTTATTAGATGGATGCGTGAAAGACGTCATCAAGGCCGGCGCCACACTGCGTGGATCTACCGCCGCGTCTTTTCTGTCGCGTCAGATAGCGGCAAAGCAAATGGATCGACCGATCATCCGCGTGGTGTTTGATAAGCGCATATTGTATGGAAAAAATATAGCGGCGTTCCGCGACGGAAAAGACGCGGTGGAAGATCCGCGTAGTGTGGCGGCTGCCAAAGAGATAAATAAAATGGACAATCCAAACCGTACATAATTTCAAGGATCATAAAATTTTATACATGTATAATTATTTATACATAATAGGTAGGTACCTAGTGCCTTTGCTACCCGTCTTTTCAAGAGATTTGTACCTATACATAATATTATAGGATATTCCTTCGTATTTTATTAAAAATGCCGAAAAAAAATTATGCTTGCAAGAGAGAAAAAACCAAAACACTTGAATGAGTCGAATCTTCTTCATGTTTTCTTTAGAATTCTATGCAAATAGTTAAAGACTTTGTTTTCTCTTGCAGTAGGTATATTTTAATACTTTTTTTCGAATTTTATATTTGAAAAATATTCGTTTAATATTAAAAGAATTTGTAACTCTGTGCATCCAGCTTATTTTGAGTATTTTTCTGTGCATCCACATATCGAATACAAAAAATTTACTTATCCACCAATTTAATTAAAAATTATCAAAAGACAATAGTCTAAGCCCATGAGACAGTATAAATAAAAATGACTTGATACTGACTACATAAGCTGCATTTGGGCAGAGATAATTAAATATTACCTACTCTAAATTGTATAATAAAATAAGTAAATTGTATAAATAGACTGCCAATGGAAATAAAAGATGAAACACTTCAATTAGTCGAATCTTCTTCATGTTTTCTTTAGAATTCTACGCAAATAGTTAAAAGAATTTGTTTTCTCCTGCAGTATATTTCAATTTTTTTTTTCGAATTGTAGGTATATTTGAAAAATACAGAACTAACAATATGGCGCCTTGTCTCATTTTTTGATACCCAATTGCATATTTTAAAAATTCACATATCATTATAGAAATGACATTAAAAGCTCAGATGGACCAGCTAGAATAAGCTGTGTAATATTCACAACACCGAAGTAAGGTTTTGAGAGTTTTTGCCGCATCAGACAAACAGATTTTCTGTTTTAATCCATCCATCCACGATTGACGCACTTTTCCAGGCCTTTTTCGTTATAAAGTTAAACATGTCATATTGACGTATAATGTGGCCGAAAAATTAGAAGAACCTTCTGTGTACTACAGTATTGTATTGAGGCATTCGTGCGACGTGCTTTCCACAGTAGAGTGCCACCACTACAACTTGGCTTGTGAGGGAGGGCGCCCCTGTCGCGAAACAGAAGTTGAAGGTTGTAAATTTCAGAGGTCAGAGCCTTCAATATAAATTTGGTCGGGTAACATCGCGCTCCACGGCGGCCGCTCTATCTTTCAAACCGTCAGACGGTAATATCGGTCCATTATTTGCTTTTTCAGCTTCGCAAAACTTTAATACTTCATTGGCAATTGTTCTTGCACCACCCCGGACTGTTTTGAATGTTTTGGACATAATAATTCAGTGTATATTGGTAATCAAGATGTCACAGCTCCCGAGCAAATACAAAATTGTACTGAATTACAGGGCGACGGGTCACCGCCGGGTGCGGGCGGGGCGGGTTTTAGTTCCAATCTTGCCGCACGCCAAGTTATGTTGGGCAGGCAATAAACGTTACAATTTACAATAATATACAATCTTCTCCAGCAGCTGGTATATTTCAAAGGCGACTATTTTCCGCTATTGCGGAATGTCCCGGAAGTCTGCTGCACACATGTAAACTAGAAAGTCAAGATTGTGTACTATTGGTACTATTGTTTTGATTAGTACTATTGTTGCCCGTTTGATATCTTTATCTTTGCAAAATCTTGTAATTTATCCACTTGGATTCGTCTATGAATAATTTAATAAAAGTCTTACCCACGGTCACCGATGTTCGTGACAAGCGCGCCCAAATAATTTGCCGAGATGCAATTTATTTTGGTGATATAGTTCAAGAGGGTTTGGGAAGTTCACGGTGAAGCAAAAACACAATCATCAAGCAATATTTTTAATAAGAATACTTATACTTGTATACGTATTTAAGTATTGACTAAAAAATAAAAGTGAGTAGGCACAATTGAAAAATACAGCTGGAAACTGATTCATAGCTTCATCATGGTTGACTTAGGTTTTTCTTCTTTACGTTTTTCTCTTTTCTTTGGTTTGCACCTCATTCTTATATAAAGTTATTCAAAGTCAAAAAAAGTGTATACTATGCACACTGCCAAACAAAAATAGAATATGACATAATAGGATGGGGAGGTTTGTCGGATTTTTGTCGGAGGGTTGAGGCTTGTCCTAGTGAGGGGATACTGTTATCCTTAATAAATATTTATTTATAAAGTAAAATAAATTTTTCAAAATATTTCTTTAATTTAAAATTTCTACAAGGTTTTAATCATTTTATTTGACTTATATATTATGAATTTTGAATATTTAATATAAATTATTTATACGAAAATCTAACGTCTTACAAGACATTCCGACAACAACATTCTATGTTTTATTGAAAATAAGTAAAAAATATTTTTTTTAAATGCAAACGTTGAAGTCACTTATAATATAAATAACTGTCAACATTTCATCCAAAGTGTATGGAATAATTTTTTTTAATATTCGAGATTGAATGAAGAAGATTCTTCCGAAGTTTTTGCTACTAGCTACGAGACACCTAGAATATAAATGTATTATTGAAATCATATGCGTTATTAGGTTGGTAATTACCATCAGTTCCTTCCAAACAAATAATAATTTAATGTTCTTCTTTGCAGGGAAACATGGGAGAAAGTTAACCTGACGTGGCACGATAATGACACGCTGTCCTACCACCAGAGGAAGACGTACATCTTCGATGACGTCAACTCCGCTGGGTCTGAGGACGACGTTGTCGTTGTGCCAAATATACCGATGCTTGTAAGTAATCTTATTTTATGCAGCATGTGCTATGATCAGAGTGAAATAGTGGAGGCAATAAGAAAATGCAAATATTATTCAAGATATAGTGAATTTTGTAAGCTTGTTGGATTCTCAACGATAGGACATTCTCTCAAATGAATTTACAGGAGTTACATTACTCTATATAAAATTTGATGCAATGTTTCAAATACTATTTTAAAAATATGTATATTAGATTCACAGATAAATTAGCAAATAACTTTCATATACATAATAAGCTTGTTGGATCCTTAATATTCTCAAATTCTTTGTAATAAATTTGCAGAAGTTACATTATTCCACAAAACATTCCTTGAATGAAGAAAATTTGGTGCAATGTTTCGAATACTAACTTGAAATTAAATTATATTTGTAGATACATTAGAAATTTACTTGTATAACATCAAGTTTATTACTTTGAGGCAGAATATTACACTTTCACTCTATTCACTTGAATGAATATTATTCCACTTGTTTTTTTTGTGAGTTTTTTGTTTCTGTGATAAATAATTTTAGAGAAGCCATGTTCTCTTTTATTATGGGTCTATTATACCTTGTAGTATTTATAGCACTATGACGTGAACCTCAACTAATGGCGTAACTACGCTAATGCGATGAATTGATGAATTGACCCACGTTAGATAGGGGTCTAAAAGGTGCAAACACTTTTCCTGGGGCTATATTGTCTAATAATTTTTAAAATCTTATGTGAAAACATCATTGATATACAGTATTATCCATCTAATATGTATGGTTAGGGACCAGACCATTGCAGTAAAGAGAAGAAAATATTTTTTGTATTGTAAGAATGTATAAATGTCTAAAAATATATGTATTATGTTTTTTTTTCATAAATGTGAGAATAATATAGCAGACAAGAAATCAATTGTTTTTACAGTTAAAGGGGAATTTAATTTTGCCTTAACCCTTTGAACTCTATAAGCCGGTATACTGGCCTTAGAAATCGATACATATACCCCGAAGGCTGGTTTAGCGGCCTCAAAATATACCAAAATTACCGAATGGGCCTGTATAGTGGCATGAGGAAAAAAATAGTGGGTTAATGATTTGTTCGTGTTTGCGCACAGAGTGATAGAGTTATTTGACTGAAGTGCTTGATTGTCTGCTAACTTTAGGTAATCAATTTTACATATTTATATTTCGATAAGTTTGTGGGCGCTTTTAGTATGTCAGTTAACTTATTCTTGAAGTATTGCGTTTTGCATTTTTTTATAAAATATTTTATTCATTACTTATTTAGCCCTCATTATGCCAAAGCGCAGTGCATTCCCGTAACAAGAAACAGATCGACAAGTATTATATATTATGTGAAAGAAAATAAGCTTATACATTATTATGCTAAGACATTCGAACCCGTTACTCTTTCAAAATACTTTTTTTGTCAAATATTATTTTTTGGTCGAAAATTGCATAGGGTCAGAGTGCCAGTATGACAGACGTATATGCAAAGGGTTAAGGCTCAATTTTATTTTCTTACCACATGACCTAAACCGATTTCATGTCCTCTCATGCAAACTGTGATGAATACTTTACTTACAAAAACATTTTTTGTATGTCACAGAGCGCTACATCTCAATCCAAGCACGCAGCTCGCTTCCTCCGGCTCGCCATGGCTTCCATCATGGATATCCTGAAGATCAAGCCTTTCGTGGAGGTTTCCGTCGGTCAGCTGCTGTGGGGCTACGAGGATCCACTGTTGAAGCTGGCCAAGGATGTAGTACCTAAGGAGCAGAAACTTCCTTATGAAGAGTTTGGGCTACTTTACGGGGTAAGAATAACTTATTAATTTTAAAAAATAAGTAGCTTTGTGTTAGTAATTATGCCAATGTAACTATTAATTAAATAGTATACATATAATAATATTTTTTATTTTATTTTATGGAAAAAAAAAACATGCCCTGGGGCTAGTCAAGTGGCAACATCCAACATTAAAAATAAAAAAATATTATTCAAGAACATAACATATCTAATTCTTTCAAGTTTCGGATATAAGAAACTGCATATTAGATCAATCTTAACAAGTTAAGTTCTTACAAAATTAATTTGTAAGAACTTAACCTCCAATCCACAACCAGAATTCAAAAAACATTGGAATCTTTTTAGTGCCAAAAATGAATATAAAATTTGGGCAATTTTTTTTTTGTATTTCCAGCTCCACGTATGTATTTATAATAACTTGCCACTAGAATTTAAAGGGTTGAAGCCAAAAATAACAAAATGCTGACTAGATGTGGGTTGAATACAAAATGAAGCTAATCACATTTTTGTGTTCAATCATTGAAAATTATTTTGTATTAGCATGTGGCTTGCTTGGTGATCATTATTGTAAATATTGAGTAGTATAAAATTTTGCCCCGTCATTCAGTTCATTCACGTCTTTGAGCGCGAGCTGTGTCATCTTGATTACCAATCTACATTGAATTATTATGTCCAAAACACAATGTTAAATAAATTATGTCCTAAACAGTCCGGGATGGTGCAAGAACAATTGCCAATGAAGTATTAAAGTTTTGCGAAGCTGAAAAAGCGAATAATGGACCGATATTACCGTCTGACAGTTTGACAGATAGATCGGCCGCCATTACTGCATGGTTTCTTTAGTGCTGCCCGACCAAATTTCTGTATTTAATACGACACCGGTCACTGGACATTCTGTATTGTGTAATAAATTTACACCCTGACAACTTCTGTTACGCGACAGCGACGCCCTCCCTCCCACGCCTAGTTATAGTGGTACATCTATACTGTTTGCAATAAATGAATATAAATATTATTATTATTTCAGAAAAATGGAACCTCCAAGGACCAGCTCAGCGTGTTTACAGGTGCCTCAGATATCACCAAGTTCGGATTGGTGGACACTTTTAATGGCAACAAGCATCTAGCCCACTACCCCGGAGACGAATGTTCCCGCATTGATGGCTCCGATGGCTCCATTTTCCCACCGCATATGACCAAAAACACCACCATCAGAATTTTCGACAAGGACCTTTGCAGGGTGTTGCCTCTGATGTAAATTTGACATTTTTAAAGAATTACTTAATTGATACAAGATATAACAGGCAC
>JADDOH010018343.1:0-28634 GCA_016648135.1 Agrypnia vestita
AATCAAAGTTCATTCGTTAGATAATGGGTTTTCCCAGGTAACGCTGGGAGGGTTTTTTGAAATTTCAATTTTTCAATTTTTTGGAACACTTTGAAGGGAAAAACGCAATTTTTTGCGAAAAATATCGACTAATTTGTTATTAAAAAATAAAAATTAATAACAAATTTGAAAAAAGTCTCCAGCGTTACCTTGTAAATTATGTACAGAAATAGTGTTCAAAATTTCAAAAGGATCGGTGCAGTAGTTTTGAAGTTATGATGGACACCGACTTTGAAAACGTGAGATGTGGGGAAAACGTTTTAAAGCTTTGCACACTGTAAAATTCAAAATAAAACTCAACCCTTATTTTATACTTACACATAATCGTCGATGCCATGTTCACACAGCAAAGAGCTTTAGTCATCAGCATCTTTTTGTCCTTGTCTAAGCAAAACTCTTCTAATACAATAGCACGTCCGGTAGTCCTCAGGTGAGCGCGTCTCTTAGCTGCCCGAGCAGGTATAGAAAATCAGTCTGATATCGCTCAAATGTTCATAATTTCGTCAATTTTGCTCCGATTGACTTGAAATTTTGACACAATATTCTTGCGATGTTATACATTCATTTAAAAAATTAAAAATAAAATGCAAAAAAAAAATTAAAAACCTTACCCCCCCCCTTGAATAAATTTAGCGAATAACTTCGCGCCGTGTTGTTCGATGATTGTTCTCGAAATTTCGATAGAGTCTCGCGAAGTTTCTACTTGCATTACCCAAGGATAGATAATCTAATAATTACTTCAGAACAAGTTTTGTTCTGCGTGCGCTGCTCAATACATGAAGGCTAACCGAGATCATACTCGAAATACACACAACATGAAACTATCCTTGGATCACTTTTTCAGGGAAAGCTTTTACACAAAATATTGACAGAAGAGATATGTGGGGTATACAAGCAGTCAACAATGTCCAAAAATAAATCGAATGCAGTCATCGAAGATTACTAATTTATAATGTACTGAATTCGAGATTTTATAAGAAATTTATCTATAATTACATATCTATAATATATAGTCTATAAATTTATAGGATACATGATTTTGGAAAAAACAGATACATAAAATCTAGAATTTGGTACATTTTCAATTAGTAATCCTTAATGTCTGCATTCAAAACATTTTTTTAATTTTTTGGATATTTTTGCCTTTGCTTCTATACCCCACATATCAAACATATTTTATCTTTTTATTTGTTTATTTCTATTTAATTTAAATATAAAATTTTGGTTGGACTGTGCCTGTCTCACTAGAAATATGTGTGTTGAGACAGGCATAGTTTACAATAGTGTGTAGATACTAGGGATGGGCGTTGAATGGACGGACTAGTTGAAATCAACCGTTGACGTTGCGTCGACGCGTCGACGGTTTACGTTTATCGCATGGACTAATTGAATTCGTAGACGGTGGACGGCGGACGCCGTGGACGGTGCACGATTCGAAATTCAACATAGTGCAAAAGCAACGAGCGAGAGCAAGGTAAAACGTCTCCGTTTATTTCTCTCTCATCTCTCGCTGTCGACTTGTAGACGCCATAGACGGCTCGACGGGTAATTTCATTTCAACTCTAAAGTACACGACCATAAAGTGCAGATCTGTGTACACGAACTATAACAGAGACTTAAAATTTGAATGCATGCGTACGGTGAGATGGGCTTAATAAGCTATTATCTATTATTTTTTACTTGATTTGTGCGATGTGCACGTGCGATATTTCGGTGAATTCCCAATTTTGCGCTGTATAAAATAAAACAATTCTGTTTAATTATTTTATTTTTTATTGAATTTTTATTGAACTAATATTTTACTGCTTACACCTGATATTGTTGTGTATACCTACTTCTTTCTTTATTATATATAGAAAGAAGTAAATAAAACAATATGTAAAAGCCTATAATCTGCGTGAACAAATAAATAATAAAATATTTCTTTTTACATATAAGCACAAGTAGCGGTTTTACTTTCCCCGAAACTATATTCCTTCGAACTTCTTTAAATTTTAAAAATTAACGTAATAAAAATAGCCAACGGTTGAGCCGTCGAGCAGCGTCGCGTCGAACCGTAGACAGTTGACCATCGTCGACGGTAAATACGTCGACGACCCATCCCTAGTAGATACAAAACATAGTTTGCGAATATATAGTAAAATAATTATTTGTATTTGATGAAGTTGTGTGTGTTAGCGTGTTTGTATAAGTGTGCCTGTTTTATCTTTCCACTTGTTTCGGATCCACTGTTTTCTTTTGTATTTTACGTTAGGATTGTAAATTGTGGTTAGCCCGGATTGCTTCGATTTGACCGTGTGGTAATTATTGTTTGAGTTGGTTTAAACTATGTATTTGTATGTGTATTTAACTTTTTTCAACGTATTTACTTACTAAATACTCTTCTTTTTGGCTTACGTACATGATTATTTTTATACGTCACATATAATATATTGTCATGCATGTATGTAATATGCACGAAGTTCCTCAACCATAAGTGCGTAAAATAAGCAATATATATATATATATATATATTAAAAAACGGTGGTAAATACGAGCATAATAGCTGCGTGCAGTCAATAAGTTGTTTTGAAAAACTAATAGGTACAATTGTAAAATTAAAATGACTGAAGTTAATTGAAATTTGGCTAGTTATTATCATGATGAATGTCGATAAGTACATCTTGTAGCGGAGTGCTTCCGAAGCGCTTTGGGCACATCCTGAGCTTATCCGGTGTCTTCGTGTTCAAGGACAGGCTGTGGCGGCGCAGGCAGGCTACGAGGCACAACTTTAGCTGCAGAAAGGCGAACCGCATTCCTAGAATCATCATCATCACAAAAATATCAAATCTACTGACAGCTCAAAGCAATCTCAAAGCAATCAAAATCTTCATTAATTGGTGCATTTGCTATCCAACAAAATTTAATCAACGTTTATTTTATTGATTTTTTTGTTCTAGTAGTAACCCGTCAAGAATCGCGGTACCTTTACATTTCAGTTCCTAAAGACTAAGTATTTATTTATTTATTTATTTATTTATAAGAAAAAGAAAAGAAAAGAAAAATTTATTCTATAAGGAAGTTACGGATGTAACACGAAGCTACAACGGATGGACAGACATCGAAATTATTATAATTGGGATTAATACTACAATTTTATTTTATAGCAGAGATCCCACTAATCATATCTGGTTGTCAATGAGGAATATGTCAATTATATTCCAGTGAAAATATACACCTAACCTACAATAGAGGAAGTAATTAGGCAATTCACTATGTTTCATATTATACTTCCTATACGCCACATTGACCTTCGCATAGGGATTGAATCCAATTACGTCGGAGGACACATCATTATATATTATGTCGTTGGTATTTTTAACCGCTATGTTCTTTCTCCGAAGAAATTTTTACATTTTATTACAATATGTCTACAATGCGAAACAAGTAAGTAATACTTGATTTGTATTGTACATGTTCATTACAGGTATTTTATGGTCGCCACAATACTAGGCACTTAGTATTAGCCTGTATTTATATAATTATTGAAACAATTCATAGTAATTTCGCGGTTTCTTTGTATGTATGTAAAAAAATATAGTTTTATTAAATATTATGTATATACGTACATCTACACGCACTCTAAAGGGGCTCCTTCAAACATTTGTACCTGAAGGTTAGTGTAAAGATCAACACATAGGTACATATGTATATTAGTGGTAGATTATATCTCTGCTAACAGAAAACGTTTTTAGTATTGATTCGGCGAAAACTGTGTGCTTTCTTATCTTTACTCTACACCCGAGACGGAAGTTTCTCAGTGAAATGTTTGTAATTCATACTAAATCATCTAACGCTTCTATCGTCTGTATAGCGACAGCGCGAACGAACTATTTGTATAAAAATTAGCTAAGATAAAAAAGCGAAGCGCGCCTCAGACACAGACACGCCCACACAGAATATATTTTTTGTTTAATATGTTTTTCTCGTTAGTTCATGCAAAGCTAATTTATTTATTTCAGTCCGACCGTTCAATCTGTTCCGCGGTTCTGTCGAAGTCCCCTATCTATACAACATATTATTCCATGTTGAAATATAAACACATTTTTAGCATTATTTATTTTTTAATTAATAATTTAAAAAATAAATTAATAAATACACAGGAATAATTAAATGGACAGTATATTAAATGGATGGTCAGTAAATTAAATAAATGGTTACTATATTCTAATCAGTCAGTCAGTTTTATATTGAAATGGTCAGTAAAATAAATTGATGATCAGAATATACTGACCATTTAATCAAAATACTGACCATTTTATTAATAAAATACTGACCAATTAAATACAAGCCAAAAATAAATAAAATATATTCTTATTGATGCGAGAGGTACCTACTATCCTATACTACCTAGATCCGTAGATCGATACCCGGTACCTAAAAATTATTTTTGAAATGGAAATGTACAGGGTGTAATAGAGCTAGCCCTCAATTCTTTAAAGATGATTCCTGCCTTGATTGTGAGTCGAAAATGTTCAAGCAGCCATGAGTTAAGGTTAACAATAGTTAAGGAGATATGCGACATCAAAGATTACATTTTTTTTTCATTACTCTGGCTATCATTACATTAATTTATATCTAATATGAAAAATTCATTCCCTTTAATACAAATCAAATAAAATAATAAAAATGTGTTTCACATTCGGTATAGCCGAACTTCGGCAACTTTTACCGAACTTCGTCTCCGGCAGAATTTCGTTTAAATCTGCCGAACTTCGGTAGCTTTTTAATAAACTGGCTTTTGCCAGCGACTTCTTTCGCGTAGACTTCGATTTCACCCCACGAAAACCTATTACTGGAATAAAAAGTGCCTAGTGGAAACCTATTCTTTGTGCTTTTCCAGACAATAATCTATCTGTGTGCCAAATTTCATCCAGATCCGTTCAGTCGTTCTGGCGTGATTGAGTATCAAACATCCATCCATCTATCTAAAATTTCACATTTATAAATATTAAATAAGTAGGATTTTAATAAGAAATGAAAAAGTGTAAAGAAAATTAATTTAAAATGAAATCTAGACAAAATGCTGATTTATAAGTAAATAGGTAACCTGTGAATGGATCATTTTTTTATTATTTAGAAAAGAAACCACATCAAATATCAACAATATACTTTAATAAAATAAAATAATCAATTTTAATATATAATGCTATATAAATAAAAACTATCCAGAAGTACGTTGTGCCACTTAATTAATTAAAAAAACACAAAGTAGACTTCGGCACATATTTAAACCGAACATTCGGCCGAAATTGACAATCGGCAGAACTCACATTCGGTGCAACACTAATAAAAACCATCCAATTCCAATTGGAATTTTTCAGGGTTTTTATAATTTTATTAAACTTTTATTGAAACGAATGAACATTCGGCCGAAATTGACAATCGGCAGAACCCACATTCGGTGCAACACTAATAAAAACCATCCAATTCCAATTGGAATTTATCAGGGTTTTTATAATTTTATTAAACTTTTATTGAAACGAATGAACATTCGGCCGAAATTGACAATCGGCAGAACCCACATTCGGTGCAACACTAATAAAAACCATCCAATTCCAATTGGAATTTTTCAGGGTTTTTATAATTTTATTAAACTTTTATTGAAACGAATGAACTTTTCGTAACCGATATAAGTACTGTAATGATATTTCAACGTTTTGTAAAAAAATAAGTCAAACTAAGTAAGAAAAAAATGCCAACTTTGATAATGAATAACTACATAACTATTGATAATAAATAGGTCACGGTTGCTTGAACTTTTCGACTAAAAACATTCCAATTGGAATTTTTTAAGGGTTTTAAAAATTTTATTTAACTTTTATCGAAACGAATAAACTTTTCGTAACCGATATAAGTTACTGTAATAATATTTTAGGGTTTTGTAAAAAATAAATCAAAGTAAGTAAGAAAAAAAAATGCAAATTTTGATATTGAATAACTCCATATCTATTGATATAAGGTCACGGTTTTCGACAACATTTTCGCCTCATAATCAAAGTAGGAATCCACCTGTGAAGTACTGTGGACTAGTTCTGTTACACCCCGTATAGATAGTACAATGTTTTTAAATTAATAATTAACTTATTTATCAATTAATATACAAGAACGAATGTGTAAAAATTAGCATTATATTCTTATCAATACCTAATTTCATTTTAAATTTTGTCTTCAATTAGTAGCAGTCCATTCAGTCTGTTTAAACGACAAATAATTTAAATGCTTTACATGTATTGTTTCTATTTTACTGTAGTGTTTGAACAGAATTGTTTCTTAGAATCGTGCAAAAAACTTTCATTCATTCTTAAAATTTTATAGCATATCTTTTCAGTACTTTTCATATAAATTCAAGTTGTTGAATGTAAAATATTTAGATTTTTTAGTCCAGATCTTGTCTCCATCTTGTTACTACTTTTCATTTGTCCTTGCTTTTGTTTTAAATTACTATAACCTTTATTCTGATGTGTTTTATTTTTTTCATATTATGTATTATATTTTATTGGACTATGTCCATTAATTTCAATAAATAAAAATAAATAAATAAGGCGAAACGTATCTCAGAAAAAAAATTTTTGAACTTAAAAACTAGTATTTTACTCCGAACATTTTGAGTTTGTCCAAATTTTTCAAGAATACAATACTGGATTTTATCCCCAGGGGGACGTCATTAATCAAGATATATTATAGATGTCTCATAGACATGAAGTCTTATTTTTTTATGTGGGAAAGTAGGTATGGAAATCTTTGTATCTCTTTTTTAGTCTCTGAATATAAAAAACTGGTCCAAAAGGAGTTAAAAATTTAACAATTCGGAAGAATCTCATTTACACATATAAAGGATGTTACCTATTATCAATAGTGACATCTGTATTGGAATATGGGAATGAAAAATCTTTGGACTGCAGGTGGTGGTAGTAAAAATACAACTCACATACGAAACATGTGGTGTAACTTAAACATATATACAACTTCCAAATATTTGATGGATGTGGTTGTGTATCATGGGTGGAAATGATGAATGCCACATTGTGTAAAGTGATCACTTAAGCCAGCCGTACGACATGAGCTATGAACTACTATGAACACCCTAAAAAAGACTTCCATACCTACTTTCCCATATAAAAAAAATATAGCTTCGTCTCTATGAGACATCTACAATATATTTCAAGTGTTTTTATTTCCATATGTGAGATTGTGGAGTTCATGAAGAGACAATAAATTAAATATTTTAATTCAATGTTACACAATTAGATTTTTTCTCAACTGTTGAACAGAACTTAAAGAAGGCCCTTACCTAAGCACTGTCTGGGACCAGTACTGAAAGGGAAGTAGGGCTTATCTTGGCCCTTTATATTTTCCAACCTCTCTGGAATAATCTTGTCCGGATCTTCGTAAAATTTTTTGTCGTTGTGTAATCCCTGAAAATAAAAGCGAGCAAAAATCACGTAATCCAGTATTTCACTTCCAGATATACATTTATTTTCATTGATAATTTAAAATATGCACTACCGATGTCGGGATCATAACTTTTGTCCCTTTCTCGATGATGAAATCCGTTCCGGGAACTGCATAATCTGCGGTGCATATACGGTCAAGAAACGGGAAAGGGGGGAATTTCCTTAAACATTCTAAAACAAAATTAAAGCAACATAAATTTCTTGTATTATTAGAGAATTACTATTAAACTAAAGTGGCTTGAACATGTCTTACGAATGCCAGAGAAGCGTTTACCAAGCCGTGTCTTCTCGGGAACTCTTAGAGGATTGACCGCCGACGGGTCGCCACAGTAAAAGTCAACAAATAAGTTTTATTAAGTAGTTAAGTCATTCGAATGGGTAACACATGTGTGCCACTTGCTCTCTGCCTACCCCACGGAGAAACAAAGTGATGGTTAGTTAGTTAGGACTATATAGGGAGTAACAGAGTTAGTCCACAAAATACAATTCAGAAATATTGAAAAAAAATACAAACTTTGATTCCATAACTATTGATATTAGGTCATGATTGCTTGAAAATTTTCGACTCGAATTCGATTCGATCAAGGCACGAATCTGTTAAGTGTTGTGGACTAGCCCTGTATATTTCATCCGCCAGTTAAGGCCACGAAAAACAGTGCTTTCTAGAGTAGAATAGCCTCTTCATAAAGTTGGTGATGGACATAATTATGCTTTTTTTTGCTTTTTCTACCTCATTAGGTATTATATTATACCTCATTATTATTTGAGGCATCTTGTAACGTTAATGACGAACATTGTTACATAGAGAATCATATATTTTGATTAATGATCAATACCGATGACACACGCTATATAGTAGGTAATTAGTTTTAATTTTCATTCATCTGAAATATTTTAAAAAACTAGTTTCTTTAAAAGCATAATGTCAATTTTTTCCATTTTATTTAATAATATTTTGAAAACGAAACGAAATATCGTTACTACAAATATTGAAAACGGAATTAAATCAGCTGTTGGGTAGAAAGTTATGGAAATTATTTTGGATCATGAATCAGCTTAATTAATTTTATAATTAAAATAAAACACAAATTACTTTGTTTTCACCACTATATTAGATTAAAAAATCTACATGTTTCGAGAACAATGTTCTCTTCATCAGGATTATTGTGTACTAATCTTAAAAGTTGAAACAAGCAAATATGTTACGGTGAAGGAGCGGTTGAGGGGGTTGGTGAGGGGAGGGGGGGGTTCGAGGTGTTGATTATTATGGGTCATTTGGAATGTTAAGTGGAAAAATATTCAAAATAGGATTATGCAAAAATTTCGTCTGTGTATTTATTATATTAGACTTAATATTAACATTTTTCCTAATTTCGAGTATTTCTAAATTATTTATTTGAGGTATCTTATAGTTGAAATGTAAAAATTTTAAGCCTGTGTTAATATCAAATGTATGGTCAAATTCTATTAGATGTTTTGCGAAATCAGAATCAATATTGCTAGTTAATGCTTTGATATGTTCTTTAACCCTAGTTCTTTAACCCTGATTTCACTAAACTTCCAGCAGAAGGCTCGACCACGGTGCAATCTGATTATCTGGATTTGCTACCCGTGCGCCTCCTAGAAAGGTCTGCTGGAAGCGCTTTCCAAACAGATTAATCTACCCGATTGTACTAGCGCACGGCTGGAATACGCTTTAAGTGGTGGCAGGATGCATTCATATCCCTTAACCGAAATCGCTATTTTGATCAACGTAACTGGAATCGTGGGTCCATTTGGATTCAGAAATTAAAAACTATATATTTCATAAATTACTTCAGGTTAAAAATCAAACGGCTCAGTATAGTAATAAAAAAGATCTATTTAAGAATATAAAACAACATTTATTAATAAATTAATTGAAATAAACATGTTTTTACATTTTAACACTAAGGCGCTATATTTGGTAGAAATTTTTGAATATCTCACTTTATCATGACATAAAACTATTAAAAAATACTTAAAATTAAAAAATACTGTTTAATGGGATTTTAAGTATCTTCTTCTTAACAAAAACACTAATTTTTTAAGAAATTAATATATAACAAAAAAATTACATCCTATCAAAAAACAACAAAAAATCGTTAATCAGTCTTTGAAATCTATGTATGGCACTTGAGGCATAACAGTTTTTTTTGTGCATGATGTTTGCAGATGTATTTAGAACATCTGTCATACTTTTGTGACTGTTTATTATTCTTTTTTGGACCACATAAATAGCATCTTCCCCTTTTTCGTGTTCCAGCTTGAGAAGAAGATGCATTTTCTTTTAGTAAATTATGTTGCTCTTTAAGTGGCGCTAATTGTCCATCCTACTCTTCAAATCTATTGAAAACGATCGATACTCCGCCTTTCTCTCCACAATGAAAAGGCTTGATCAAATCTAGTCCTATTTGTTTTATGCACTGACTTTTCACGGGCAGGACCCACAATACCAGGTAGGTGTGATATGATGATGTGGCTTCATACTCTGGAGCTACTTGGAAGATTTTTGGACGACTTCAATCTATTTTTACCTCGGTAGTATATACCACTTGATGGTTGAGTATCTTCGTATTCGTCTTTGCCTAAGATATCGCTGTCAGATAACGAATCACTTGAGTTAGATATCATTTCAGGTTGTGGAATTTCGTTGTCGCTTATGTTTTCATCATCACATGCTTGAAAATCGCTCAAACATTCTGATTCCGAATCAATTTCGTCTAATTATAATTCGCTTATATCGTTATCGTTTAAATTTCGCGCCATTATTCTAATAGAATGCCTGAAATAATGCAAACTATAAAAGTATACGATCAGAGAAATAGTTACGTAACTGGAATCGTGCGTCCAATTGGAGCCAGCGAAAGCAATTACCGCCACCTCAAATAAACATCGTACGTTTAAAAATTAAGAAGATTTTTTGTCGCCGTTGGGTCCAAATGGACCCACGATTCCGGTTAAAGGATATTGACGGTTTTTAAGGGCACAGAAAGAGTGCCAATTTAGAAAGACCGGTGTTTAACCATATTTCGGCCATCCTAGGTAGTGCATCTAATCCTTCAAGTAGTGGATACGGCTGGGGGATTTTCGTGCATGTCCAAGTGCCCGATTCAATCAATTTTTACGAACAGTCCTAAAATTCAAGACTGCACGGTGGTTTCTTCATTTTGGCCAAGTCAGGCAAGTGGCTCAGTTAGTACGTAAAATATCAAGTCCAGCAAGTGAACGAATGCAAAGACATTTAGATATTCAATATTTGAAATGGAAATTTTTTGAATATACTTTTTATTACGAGAATAATAGCGGAAAAATTAGCTTTACAAAGGACGTAAACTATTATATACCTTGCGCGATCAGTGCCAGTGCTTCGGTCCCGTTTGCTTTTTACAAGCATGGGGGCCGTCACTCGACCCACGGTAACCGCTGCGCAGCCCCGACCGATTTTTTGTTCAACTTACCTTTCAATGTTGAAAATTCATGTTTTTAATCAAAAAAGTATGGTGGTCTCACGCATTAAACTTAATCCATATGCAAACAAATATCCAACACGATATGTTCACGTAACTTATTCCACGGTAAACATGCCACCTGGCGGCAAATTATAATTCAGAATTTCGCTGTCCTAGCGGCGATAATTGTAATTATCAATAGTTTCCAAATGTTTGCGTCTTCGATAAATACTCCTTAGTGTATAGCGTGGGTTCTTGAACATTCGTTGCGCAGGTACGCATGTAGATACGTGACATAAAGATTAGAAGTACCTACCTAATGTAAAAATTGGACAACATATTAATATTTAAATAGTAGTGGTGCGAGTTCATGAATGAGACTTTAATCTCGCGTCTCAGAGATTTGTTGATCAAGGTCAAGATCAGAAAATACCTGTTGCGTAATTCCACTGCGCATAAAATGCATTAATTAGACAATAAACATTGTTGCCTCGGAAACTCGTATCTGCAGAAAGGTGACCAGATTTTAAAATTGGTGAAGCGGGAAAAATTATTGACGGGGGGTTGTCTTGTTTAAAAAATGCTCTTGTATAAGTAAGAAAAAATTTGCCTGAGTGTCACTTTATTATTCAATTTTTTTTATATTGTATAATATTGTCGTAGACAATATAAACCATAGCTATTGAGTAATGAGCTGCCACGTGCTTAGGTGCTCTCGCTAGTCGCTAGCTTTATCAATAATCAGAGTTGACTTCCATTTCGCATGTTATTAGTTGAACATAAGAAAGGGGATGTATCACCTTTGACAAAAGGAAAAACTACATTTCAAAATGAAGACTACAATACATACACGTTCACCAGTTTGAAGACTACAAAGTGTACACTACATTTATAGTATAAACTACATGAAGTGAACTAATTGTAGTATTAATGAAGTGAACTATTGCAGTACTACAAAATTATAGTACCAATGAAGTGAACTGATTGTAGTACTACAAAATTGTTATGACCTACAAGAAGTGCTTCTTGAAAAGTACGCTACTAGAAAATTTTCAAAACCATGGTTGTTTTAGTTTTCAGAAATTTCTTCATTCAGTCCCAAAATTTTTCAAACCATGGGCGGGGTGTTATTTCAGTTTCCGAAGACTTCTTCTTTTAGTCACAAAATTTTTACAAACCGTGTGGGGGGGGATTGTTTCAGTTTACATAAATTTCTCCAATCCCAAAATTCCATACATTTTGTCATTCAGTTCCAAAATTGTACTTTCAATAACTTTGTAGTATACAGTTTAAAATGGATTTACTTTCAAATAACTTTGAAGTGTGTGTAGTTTTTAACGTGCACCACACTTCAAAAGGTGTGAAGGATACACTTCAATGTAATGTAGTACTACATTGTAGTAGTTAGTACAGAGCGGACCCATCACTATTGACAATAGAGACTCTGCGAAAGGGGCTGTGAGCTAAGGCGGCGACTGTTGAGAGTTCTGCGCCTGTAATGTAATATGCAATGATCAAAATTCTCTGTGAGCACGCGCTGCTCTGTTGCTGCAGCTGCGCACCCCAATTTATTTTTTCTGCGCAGCATTCTTTCCAAAAATCAGGACTATTTAAACTATTTTAAAACGCCGCGGGACGCGGGAAATTGCAAAAAATCAGGACTGTAACGCCAAAAAGGGACGTCTGGTCACGTTAATCTAAAGTCACTAAAAGGACAGTAGTTACGGACCTGCATTCACCTGTATATATACCTGCATTATCATCGACAATAACCGGTCTTGTATAATTACTTTGCAACATGATTTATAAAATAAATAATTGAATCTAATAAAATCGTTGGTGATATATTTCCATACATACTTGGAAATCTTGTTAATTTTTACCTAATCGTCATACTATCCCACAACATTTTAAACAATCCCCTGAGCACTTGACTTACATGTGCGAATTTTAATATCAATATCTGAGGTTACTCCATTATATTCACATACAAAGTTAATCATACTCATTAACTTCGCGTAATATCACAGTCCAAAATATAGACACACGTATAAACCAAAGAGGTTAAATATAAACTTTGTAATATAAACCTAAACCACTATGTAATTTCAGGTACAAACCTCGGGTTTGATCGCTTATATAAAATATATTCGGTATTGGCAGGCATGGTTTCCGTGGTGTAGTGGTTATCACATCCGCCTAACACGCGGAAGGCCCCCGGTTCGATCCCGGGCGGAAACATACTTTTGATATACATTTTTTTATTCAACAATCAACAAAGTAATGTGACACTCTGATTGTGCCAATGATTGGTAACTGATTTTTCACAATTCGACGGGCAATCACCGGTAATAGAAAACAATCATATCTCAATTACTAATCATCGACACCAGCAGATACAAATCTCAAATAACAACTGTACCGTGTGTAACCGATTAAAAGAACGATATGAGCATCAATATATGTAAGTAGATTTTTGGCCTAAGACACTTGTCTGGTCATCCAATGGTTGAGAGTTCAAGCCTCATTCCGGACCAGCAAATTAGGCCTATTTTTCGTAGCACAGGCGTTCAGCTTAGTGAAAATAGTAAGAATACTGATTAAGATAAATCAAAGACGTCTCACGGAGACGAAGTTATTTATATGGGAAACGTTTATAGAAGACTCCATAGGATGGCCCAGGGCTCATTACCTGTATCATCTGGCTTAAATACAACGTTCACCAATTCCACTGTAAGAACATCCACACAGTATCATTTTTTTTATGTTTTATTTATATACGTTCTAAATCAATATTCTTTCAAATATTTGAAGAAACTAGTCTAGAGACCTAAACCCTACGTTATCGAGTACCAAAAAGAGTTTTATATGTGGTGGTGTAAAACAGGATAGGCATCCAAAAAATGCAAGATTGACGATATCCTAGCGAGATTTATGTAATCGATAAATAATGACTTTTTTGGGTAAAAATTACGTAATCGATTACCACGTTGAGACCTAGCACATTCGATACACAATATCTAGAATGGCAAGAAATTACAGGGTTGCCACATTCAAACTAACAATCCAATCAAAATATACAGGGTTATTTGGAAAACCTCGCAGCACTATAATCCTAATATCAATAGTTAAGGAGATATGCGACATCAAAATTAGTATTTTTTTTCAATATTTCTGAATTATTTTTTGTAAAACGTTGGACTATCATCATAGCAACTCATATTGAATATTAATAATTCATTCCCTTTAACATAAGTCAAATAAAAAAATATAAACCTTCGAATTCCAATTGAAAAATAATCCAATTGGAATTTTTTCAGGGTTTTTATCATTTTATTTAACATGTATTGAAACGAATTAATTTTTCGTAATCGATATGAGTTACTGTAATGATAGTCCAACGTTTTACAAAAAATAAGTCAGAAATATTGAAAAAAAATGCAAACTTTGATGTCGCATTTCTTCTTAACTATTGATATTAGGTCACAATAGCTTGAACATTTTCGACTCATAATCAAGGGAGGAATATAGTCCTGCGAGGTTATTAATGTTTTTCAAATAACCCTGTATAGTTGCCTGCCCTCAATCTGGAGCATTTCCTAGTCGGCCAAGTTTAATCGGGTGTACCTAGTATAACTATTTTCATATGAGCTTGTAACTGAGTTAGTGTGGGTGCAGTGCGTAATACGCGCATCATTGCGAGGGCCGAAAACTCTCGCGGAGGCTCTCTCGCAAATTACGAGTACGCAATTTATAATTCTCCACCTTTACAGACCGCTTCTCTCTTTGTTTGTTTAATCTCGGTTCGCTGCGAATCGAGAGTAGAGTCCGTTCACGTTAGGAAAGCCACTCGCATTAGTGTGAGTAACAGTGCGATTACAAAAACTAGTAACATTATTTTTTTGAGTAAATACAGAAGCAAAAATAAATATAAACATTATTTTAGTTTCTAAACCTAAAAAAGTATTATAAAAAACTGATTCCGTTTTCAAAATTAATATGATTTCAAAATTGTTATTAAAGAAAATGAAAACATTGACTATGTGCTTTTTTAAATAAAATGCTCTTAATTGGAATTATTAAATTTTGGTTTATTGAAAATTAAAACGTAACAATGTTCGTCACAAACGCTACCAGAATGCTCAAATAATAAAGGGATATAAGTTATATAATAATGAGATATAAGAAGCAAAAAAAAACAAAATTCTCTTTTTAATAATTTCCATCACTAACCTTATCAAGAAGCTACTCTAGAAAGCGCTGTTCTCCCAGCATTTACTGGCGGCCGAAATATATAAAAAAATCACGTCATTTTTTACGGGTTATAGCTAATTTAAAATAAATAATATACATTTAATACAATAAATAATATACAAAATAATTTAATAAATAATATACAAAATAATTTAATAATGTAACAGAACTAGTCCACAACACTTTACAGATAGATTTCTGCCTTGATTATGAGTAGAAAATGTTCAACCAAATATCACCTAATATATTAATAGTTAAGGAGATATGCGACATCAAAAATTGAATTGGATGGACTCAAATTTCACATTAAAACCGGGAAATAGTAAACACATCTTATTGTTATTTGAGATTTATATCTGATTGCATCGAAGATTGGTAACTGAAATAATAACTGCTGTATAGTATCAATGCTGGCCTGTCGAATGGCGAAAAATAAATTATCAAATATTGTAAATCTCAAATAACAGTTATCGCGTAACCGGTTAAACTATATAATTAAAAATCAATATATTAAACAATTATTTTCAATGAGTTTCAAGACATATTACTACTACGTCTACGTACCTACTTGTAAATATTTACATTTAAACATAGTTCACTTTATTATATAAATTGAACTAAAGTCTACCCTTTTCTTCAAAATTTCTATTTTTTTTCTAAAAGGGGTCGTCTGAGCAGTTTTCCGAGCAATTTTGCCATACCTACTTATCTGGCGACCTCTCGGGCCGACGTTTCGGATCCCATTGCAAAATCTATTATCAGGTCTGTTATCGCTGATGCAACACGTGATTGTGGATGTTACGGTTAAACATTGGCTTATAATATCTTATCGAAAGCCGTGACTTTCAAAAAGGTATTACAGGCCGTTATGTAGGAGGTGACTTACGGTACATATATTGGTGTGGCGGGGTGGTATTTATGGGAATAATAAAAGGAATCCATGCAGTTACATTGACGGCTGAATGCCTTCTCTTTTTCTCCTCGGCTGGTTCTTGATTTTGATCCTCTTTTCACACCAAACTAAATTGCGACACAGATTACGGAATACTTCTTATGGTTTATATATTTCGTTCGGTAAGGTTGGATTTAGCACTTGAGTTTATTGGTTAGCGGTAAGTATTTATATATAAATTAATAATAAACGACGTATAAAATTACGTTTCGTAACACTTTGTAGTGGTTGATTCGCGAACAAAGGTTTATATCTATAATATCTTAATATTATTATATTTGCGTTTAAAAACTTGATTTTCAGCGAGACACTTGCGTACGTTTCAAAAAAGTTGCCTGTTACGAGTGAATGAAACTTGACATTCGAAATATACGCGCGGAACATAAAAAACGGCGGCGGTAACCAAAAAATGTATGTTCTGTTCGTCCTGTTTGTATACACGATAGAAAAGAAAGAAGAGGACAAGGAAATTATGCAATTTTAATATTAAGAGAACTGGCGCCAACATACATACTAAAAATGCATTACCTGAGTTGCAAGAAAAGAGATTTCTATTTAAGCGAAATTATTTCTGATATTCATATCCATGATTTTCAACTATTTGAAAGTGAAGTGAAATGTGCTGAACTATTGAAGTATTGAAGTCGCAGAAAGAATCGGATGCTATTGGAGTCCCTGTGGATAAACAAACTCAACCGAGATCTCCTCGATGTGTTGTTCCAGAGAGTAAAGGTTGGCGATAAAAGAATTCAATCTCCTATTCCTCTCGACCTTCCACCCTCACAAGTACTTCGATTCGAGATTTACCCTCAACACCCGGGGTAAGAATCCAGTATTTTTACGAATGATTGAATACTCCTTTCAAATATTTTTCAGTGGTTGATTAGGCTAAAATATCATTATAAGAAATAAATATATTCTTTGCACTAAATATAAAATATATAAAATTGCTGATTTCAAGATTTCTCGAAAATAAAATTTTGATGCTATCTTAAGTAAATGTAGCTATTTCGCGCCCCATGACCTACCCGATTAGATTGATAAATTTCATATTTAGGTTAGCTATTTTCCATACCTGATGATGAGAGGGACTTCTTCTCTCGAAACTATAATAGTAATTTAATAACTCATATAGTGTGTGTATTACAAAGTTAAAATAAAACATATTTTAAATTATAATGTTGCACCACGAAGTATCTGCCAAATCTTTCAATAATAGAAGCTATTCTATTTTAAGTATATTTGTCGAGATAAAAAAGACCTTATAAAATAAATACGAATGGTGGAAACAAATAGTGGAGTAGCTTGTTGGTGTAGTGATCTGGTGGTCGGTGGTACGAGCCCCATTCCAGGACACCAGCAAGTTAGTCTTATTTTCACAGGCTTTTGGCTTAGTTTGAGAAAAGTAAAAATATTGATGCAACACCTATTCTATTTATTAAAAAAAAGTTTCAATTCTTTATACATTTCAATTTTTCTTTATACATTCAATTTTTTATACATTTTATTTTGGTGTTTTCGTTATGCTAAAATATCAACTCATTGTAATAATAAATTTTATAAATAATAATAATGTAATGTATTAATCTAATTTAACTTTTTGTACTGTATTAATTTAATTAAACTTTTTATAATCTATTAATTTAATTTAACTTGAATGTATTAATTAATTACTAATGAGTACCTACCTATACTAAAATTTTGTGTATTAATTAAAACAGGTCTGCCTAGTTGGGCAGTTAGATATTTTATTGTATGACAAATCATTTTATTGTATAAGAAATAAATAAATCACACTATCGAAAAATGTTTTTCATTTCATTGTTTGAGTTGTAATGCCCCCAACTATTATAATTGCCAGTGGTCAAACATGTCTGCTGTGCATTATGTTAGCGTTGATTGCATTCCGAAAACTTGTATGCCCACTAATACGACCTAATATATTTATATCCTTTTATTTTTTTTATATTTATATCCTCAACTAATTAATTAAGTACATTTATATAGTATTTATTTTATATCTTTATGATTTTGTTCTCACTATATTATTCAGCTGCTCATCTCGGCGCATGTTCTTCCTAGTGAGATGAGATGAGCGGCTCCATTTCCTATGTCATGTATCAAGATGAAGATAAATAAAAATAAATTTTTAAAAAAATCCTAACGACCTTACGAACTTTAATATAGAACTTCACCGAAAACATCTAATTATCCATAGTGGAAGGGGTAACTTACCTTATAAATAAGTCGATTATATGTGGTATATCCACCGTTTGACAATAATGGCCTTACAAGCTGAAACAGCTGTCATATTTAAAATAACACCTGCAGAGCTTAATAATAAAATTTTATTTACTTTAAATTTCATTCAAAATGAACATGGAGTTATACAAACTAAACACAAAAACAACAAATAAACTAACGACCTGCTTCCTCCAGATGATGTATTCTGTTTTTAGTTTAATACAAGGACACAATTAAATTTTTAAGCAAAAATTTATTTTAAAAATTTACTGTTCCTTTCGAAACTATAGTAGTGACAAAATAACTTAACACGTTTTTATTTCCTAAAATATTTTTTATACGTATATAATAAAATAATCATTTCTAAGCGTTAAAAATATCCATAAGAAATTAAACAAACAATTTTTTTAATGCAATTCTTATTGTACTATGCCCGTCTCGCTAATAAGAATCTGTCTATGAATAACTAGGCTTATGTTTTATTGCACATATGTTATACATTTATCCCTATATATTGTCACTTGTCGTGGCTGCGGGAGGAATTAATGAAAACGCTGGTATATAATTACGGATTTATTAATTACTGGTTACTTACATAACTTATGCTTATATTTATATATATATATAATATATATATATTAATATATATATATATATATATATATATATATATATATAATAGTCTCTTTCTCTTTCCTTAACTTCTGCTATATATATTTTTAATTTGCTATTTTCTTAATTTGCTTAAAATTTTTACTGAAAATTTCTTTTATATTGTTTTTTGTACTTAATTGTTTTCGTTTTTTATCTCGTATGATTACAAAGTGAATAATATTTTGTAATAGTGTAACTTTCAATTGTAAAAATAAACCTACAGAAAACGTCTTTTTAGACGTTTTGTGGGACTTGATATTATAAAATATTAAAAAAAAATAGAAAAAAAAATTACACTATTTCCAAATTTATCACTCGTAAATAGAAACTTTATTATCGCTTTAACACTTTATTCAATTTCGCATGGATTATTTATTCGCTCCGGTTTGTTTCGTATAATATTTGCAGTCGAACTATCGCACGTTTGGCTACCCTGGCTTTCGCAGCCCGCGGCTGCCTTCGGTTTGTTTCGCTGTCAAGCGCTCTAAAAAAACAACCCCCTTATTCCCGCGCGCGGTCTTATTTATATCTGGCCAATGCCAGTATCGATCCTTCTAGGCGTTCACGCTGCTTCCAGGCTTTTATAGATGTTTCTCTATGCTTCCCGAAAGCCGTAGACTACTCTAGGCCATTTTGGAGTCTCCGATAGCGTTGTGACAACTTCAAACAACTGTCACTTGACAGGAGTGCATGATTCTCTTGACCCTCATTACAATTAAAACTTTAACCCTTATTCCTGAAAATGACGCTGAAACATCTTAAAAACTATTCATGTGGAGAGCTGCTTCCAGGTGATGTTGACTTACCCAGAATATTTGACCTTATTTCGCGTTCAATTAACTTATGACATAATAAAACGTATTTTTTTTGTTTACTTGTGCGAGATTAATAATTTATGTATCTTGATTTTCAACCATACTTTACAGCTCGGCATTACTTAGAGCGTAATCTATTGCCGCAATAAGGCCGGGACCAGCCCCGATTTCCCGAGGGGCCTCGTAACA
Organism: Agrypnia vestita; assembly: GCA_016648135.1. Classification (NCBI taxonomy): domain Eukaryota; kingdom Metazoa; phylum Arthropoda; class Insecta; order Trichoptera; family Phryganeidae; genus Agrypnia; species Agrypnia vestita. Next base: position 20,114 of record JADDOH010018343.1, read on the forward strand.
AATTGGATGTTATCCCTTTCAATTGCTGTTCTTCTATTATTTTATCTCGCCCACTGTAAACTCGCGCGGCTAAACCTTTACAGCTGTGATCGGCAATTACACTTTTCTAAGGGTCGGTGCAGGGCCGGACTTGATCGACTGCACCCGAGAGGGTGGGCTCCAAAAGTTTTGACCTGAATACGTCTTTATAATCTTTTCGTTTCCTGGGATGCACGTTCACAAAAAAGATCAACATTTAAATGCTCGTATCTCAGACGCAGGTATAAGTAGTGTCAAAAAGTTAAGGACTGCTTTTAAATTTCTTTAGATCATGCATCAGCCGCGCTCACCTTGTCTCCGCGCCTAATGCGAGTGTATTAAGTAAGCAGTACGAATTCATTCATTCAACTTCGGGATGCTGTTGCTTGTAAACTGAAAGTCCGATAGGAACCAAACAAGTGCATAAATATGGAATATCTTTGGATAAATCTCGTCGAGACAAATCCAACAACACCCATTTACCTAAAAAGAAAAGGCTAGGCCTGGTAAATAAAGATTTATAGGACAAAACCCTCTTATAGTTCTACACAGAGCCTGCAGAGTGCCGCCACGGATATGCTGTCCACGTATTCACATTAATCCTGCGAGCATATATCCGCAATTTAATCCTAATTCCATCCATAAAATCCTTTTTATTAGTTGTTTTTATGTAAAAAAAAACTAACGATTTTTGACATTTATGGTATATTTACAAAAACTTGTTCGCGTATTTGAAATATTTTTAACTGTGTAGTATATACAGTTCATTCACTAGAACCTGTCCTTGTCGAATGAATGCGATATTTCTGCGCTGATTATTTATTTGACGTACACAGACATAAATATGTTGTATAGGCCTATTTATAGGTAACATAGGCAACAACCTTAACACAAACAGTTAACTCCTCATTCAGTCCTTCAATTGACAATACTCGTGCGATCAATAATACCATTAAATTGATCAGTTATAAATTTTCTGGGATAATTTGTCAATCAACGCAGCTCTTATTGCAGGGTCAGTCCTATCAACGGACCCTGCAATGAGATCCGAAACATGCGCGATACTCGAGAACATCATCATATACTCGAGTATAGATCGCGCATAAATCGAGTATACTTTCATGCCATCTTTTTTATTTTCGCTCTTGAAAGTATAAAATGTTCCTAAGTTTTTACGGTCGTTCAGAATCTTTTGGTAAGAGTTTTCTGGGATACGCCATACGGCCTTTCTGGCCGTATGGCGTATCCCAGAAAACTCTTACCTTATCCTTTTCCAATTTTCAGTGAACAGTGTGTTAATTAAATTATGGGCATGCTGTTATTAAACGATCTAAGCTACCGTACAAGTGGCTTTGAAGTGCTGAAGAGGCGAAGTCGAACGCCTTTTAGGTATATCGACCAATAAGGTGACCGCAGCTTATTGCATATTCTCCGTGGCCCGGTGAGGCGAACGAAAAGCTTCTAGAAGAAATGAGAAGGATGGCGTCCAGTGCAGATAAATAATTTATAGATTACTTCTGTAGAAATGACCGTTTATTGAATATTAATTAATAATAAATAAACGAAATATTATTGTTTCAAGTTTAAATGTTATCTTATGTTTATTTGAATAAATAGTATGCTTTTTTAATACTTTTTTTTTTATACTTTAATACTTAAAGTTATTTTTCGTGAGGTTTATATTTATAAATTTTATTATATATAGGTTTATCTTTTTTTTTATTAGTTATACCAGCTTCGAGAAAACTTCACTGGTCATACTAAATGAATATTTTTTATTTATTAGGTATATAAGTTTCTATTACATTATACTGTATGTTTCCCAAAATAAAATAAAACAAAAAAAATAAAGTAAAACTTACATATTTGAATCACACATAGGTCCCGGAGAAAGACCTGCTTCATCTATTTTCACGGATCATAAGTTATAAATTAGCTTTAAACATTGTATTATATGTTCATTTCACGACATTTTTCAGGAGAATTTAAGTTATAATATACATTACTATAACATTATACACTATGCTGTTATTCATCAATATCCTTATTCATTTCCAATGCCGAAAATGGGCCTATTGATCCAAAGGAGCCACGACCTAAAGATAGTTTGCTGATATCACAAGCGCTTGACCGCAACTTATACTAATAAGTATGGTTCCACCTGCGCAGACAAAATGCGCGCCTGAAAAGCATACTCGGCGATTGCGGAGTGGTACTAATGTAGTATGTTTTCCAGTTACTATTTTTGTATACGGTGCTTGAAAATAGACTCGATTTTTGCGTACTAGCAACTGATACCTGCCATTAGGATCGGAAAATATATTCGAGTATTGCGCAGCTCCGCGCGATAGTACAGTACACTTTCAAGAAACGCCTCTAGCACCCCCCAATATCTCATAAAACCAGATAACATGCTCCTGTACGCGGGTCCAACATCAAATAATTTGCTTCTGAACTCTACACGATCCGAGATCATCAGAAATAGTCGACAATGTGGATCTAAAGACTTGAAATTATTTTCAAAATTAGTTACTATTAGACCGTTCTTAAAAAGCACTATCTTGAAATTTCATTTATTTATTGCACAGGTAATTGTTTTTATATTTTGGTGTTAGATCACAAAGAAATTTATGAATATATAAAAATTTCTCAAAAATATTTTTTTGAGTTAGGCCAAAATTTAATTCGTGAAAATTGAAAAATCAATCATTAATTCATCCCACTATTAATTACTTAACAAGTTTCTGATAGTACAGTACACTTTCAAGAAACGCCTCTAGCACCCCCCAATATCTCATAAAACCAGATAACATGCTCCTGTACGCGGGTCCAACATCAAATAATTTGCTTCTGAACTCTACACGATCCGAGATCATCAGAAATAGTCGACAATGTGGATCTAAAGACTTGAAATTATTTTCAAAATTAGTTACTATTAGACCGTTCTTAAAAAGCACTATCTTGAAATTTCATTTATTTATTGCACAGGTAATTGTTTTTATATTTTGGTGTTAGATCACAAAGAAATTTATGAATATATAAAAATTTCTCAAAAATATTTTTTTGAGTTAGGCCAAAATTTAATTCGTGAAAATTGAAAAATCAATCATTAATTCATCCCACTATTAATTACTTAACAAGTTTCTGATAGTACAGTACACTTTCAAGAAACGCCTCTAGCACCCCCCAATATCTCATAAAACCAGATAACATGCTCCTGTACGCGGGTCCAACTTCAAATAATTTGCTTCTGAACTCTATATGATCCGAGATCATCAGAAATAGTCGACAATGTGGATCTAAAGACTTGAAATTATTTTCAAAATTAGTTACTATTAGACCGTTCTTAAAAAGCACTATCTTGAAATTTCATTTATTTATTGCACAGGTAATTGTTTTTATATTTTGGTGTTAGATCACAAAGAAATTTATGAATATATAAAAATTTCTCAAAAATATTTTTTTGAGTTAGGCCAAAATTTAATTCGTGAAAATTGAAAAATCAATCATTAATTCATCCCACTATTAATTACTTAACAAGTTTCTTATCATATCATATAACAAAAATCTGCCCAGGAAATTCAATTATTAACAAGGGTCGCTAATTCTCTCGCGATTAAACATCAAATAGATTCGTGTTCCACAGAAGGTAAATGTTGGAGGTTAAAAATAAATTACTCGACTAGATCTAACACAGAGATTTATACGAAAACCTTATTCTATTCTTAATTGTACTATTCCCCGAGGTGCGAGACAGCCAGAACCTTTCTTAGGCACGTGGATCCGTAATATTATTCATCTCATCACTGCAACTGGTTCCTTTGAAGTCCTCTTATTTATTTTTCATTGTTTTTTATGGTAATCTGCAAGAGATGATATCTTACGGAGGGGTTTTTTTTTCAAATTTAAGATAATGCATAATTCTATGATAATGATAATGCATGATGAAGTCCTCTTATTTATTTTTCATTTTTTTTTTTATGGTAATCAGCAAGAGATGACATCTTACGGAAGAGGTTTTTTTTTCAAATTTAAGATAATGCATGATATAAAAGGAGATTATTATGTGAAAAAGTATACAAAAAAGATATAATATGGTTTTTCAATTCATATATATCTGCATAAGCATTTTGTAATCTTTGATTTTTCGATTTTTGGCGGTGTTAGCATGTTCTATTCAATAAAACTTGGTAATAAGACCATCGGTTGGATATGTAGAAAAATACACAATTTTTATAAGGATCTTATGAATTTGAAACATATTCAAACAATAATATTAAAACCTCGGCACAGGCCTCGAGAACCAGGTAAATTTATCTGTGTGAAAGGAATTGATGATATGTGAAAGGATTTAAAGAGCCTCTATTTAAAAAAAAGAAACGAACTCAGCGAGTTATTTACAACCAATTCTCCCTCTAAGAAGTGCGGGTGTGCGGCCACACACTTGATATCCGCACATATTTGGTCAACCCCCGCACACAGAAATAAATATGATAATAAATAATTTCCTTGAAAGACTGAATTGACCAATATTAATTTTATTAACGACTGGGACTGGGTATTGGACTTTCGGGACAAAATCGGGTAATTACTTTAGTTAGATAATTACTTCCTAATTAGGTCCGTCCTTTTTTAGGAGGCATATTAAATCTAGAAGTTAAAAAATGGAGCACATTTGTGCACGCATATTCTTTTGAACAAAATTTATTAAGATGAGTTTATAGTCCGCACACATAATAGAAAAATTAGAGGGACGTGGATTACAACATCAGTTTCTAAGAGAAGTATTTGAAATCTGATTAGTAACCGGAGCGACGGAAGAGGGAAGAGGGAAGAGGGACCCACAACACACCCAGGACTGTTCTAAGAGCAATAGCTTCCATATCGGCCGTACACTTTCGCCACCCATGGGAGTGCTAGCGAAACGGGGAGGCGTCCACACAAAATCTTTTCTCCGTCTCCGCGGTGCTGGGACAAATCGCAAACGGAACATACTATTTATCCATTAAGTGGGTATCAAAAATTACAAATACACACAAGAAATGCTATATTTGAAGTACAAAATATGAATGCATAAAGTCCATAGAGTCCGTAGAGTGACTAACAAAATGTTCAAAAGAGATATGAGAACCGGACACAAAGTATAACAAAACGTGGCACCCGATACATGAGACATATTGGATTGGAAAATACAAATAACAATTAACATATAAATACAAAAAATAAATATTCAAAGTACATGTGATATATAAAAATGTGACATATAACAAAACACGGAATTTATAGAATCTGCAGTAAAATATCCGCTATATATCATATATGTGTCTGTACTTCTCTATTGATATCTATCTAGCTTAAAGTTAAGATAAAAAATGAGATTGTGAATAGCTCCTATGGGAAAAGATAAAATGACACCAAGACAATAAAGAAACAAAAGCGAGGTTTTTATTTCGATAATAACTATTACAAATGGTGCCCGTGAAAATCCTTGTATTAATGTTTATTAATCTTTTATCACTCTAATTACGTTTAAGTGCCTTACTTAAGCCTAAGAGGGTATATATTACAATTTTCATAATAAAAAAATGATTTTGATTTTATTTTTTATTATATTAGGTCCTTACATATGAAATTGACGTTTAGTATGGGAGGAACATAAAGCCGATTTTTTTTAATTATAATATATTTATTTAATCAAAGTATGTACCATTGCTATCTATGCACTTTTGCCATCTCATAGGTAGTTCATCGATCCCTTTACTAAAAAAACCATTCGGACGGGAATCAATAAAATCTTTGAAGGCGGTTTGGACTGCCCCATCGGAGTTGAATTTTTTCCTTTGCAAGAATTTATCCAAATTTCGAAAAAAAATGGTAATCTGTTGGGGCAAGGTCCAGAGAGTACGGTGGATGTCTTAGACATTCCAATTGAAGCTCCTCTAATTTGGTAGCCGTCTGTTGTGCAGTGTGTGGTCTAGCGTTATCATGAAGCAGCATTGGCCTAGAGCGATTAACCAGCCTCGGTTGTTTAGCAGCTAGCTTTTCCATCATGGTTTGCAGTTGCTGACAATAGACATCTGCCGTAATCGTCTGGCCAGATTTAAGAAAGCTGTAGTGAACGACACCAGCACTAGTCCATCAAACGCTCACAAATAATATTTTTGGAGTCAATTTTCGCTTGGCGCATGGTTTGGCTGGTTCGGCAGGGTTCAGCCATTGCGATGAGCGCTTCCGATTATCGTACAGGATCCACTTTTCATCACAGGTAATGATTCGATTTAAAATCCCTTCATTATTGTGCCGGTTGAGTAATGCAACGCAGCAGTCAACTCGCGTTTGTTGATTTGCTTCACTCAATTCGTGAGGTATCCACCTTTCAAGCTTTTTCACCTTACCAATTTGCTTCAAGTGGATTAAAACAGTTTTATCACTAACACCGCAGCCTGTAGCTAACTCGGATGTGGTTTGCGATGGATTCCGCTTCCACAATAGCCTTCAATTCTTCATTATCAACTTTGGTCTCCGTCCGTCCACGGGGCTTGTTCTGCAGGTCGAAATTTCCAGAACGAAAACGTTGGAACCAAAAACGCACTGTGTTTTCTTTTGCGGCACCGTCGCCATACACATCATTAATCCTTCGAGCCGTTTCTGCAGCACTGGTGCCACGGTGGAACTCGTACTCGTAAATAACGCGATATTTCAAGTTTTTCATTTTGTAAACTGAGTGACGCAAAGAAAAAAACAATTGAGGAAAAAACAAATGAATTATAATTTTCAAAACACAAATACATGAGTAAATAGCTGTATAAATTTGGATTTGGAATTCCTAACCAAAGAGAAGATATTTGAGATCAAATTTGCCAGTACGGCAAAACGTCAATTTCATATGTAAGGACCTAATATTATGTCACCTTGCTTACCATCTCGGTTACCATTAAATAAAAGAGATATTGATTATTCAAAATTGCATACGTATTTTATACTACAATATTTCCAATATAATTGTAAAATTTTTCATTTGTTATACTTTCAGTTATATAATAATGAGGAATGTCAGTATCATATTACTTGCAAATTATTTTGCGTGATTAACAATTTTTGTCGAATAACCGTACTGTAAGTTTCATCGTCAATATGAGTTTATAACTAAAAATAAAAACTTTTTTGCGTAGAAATTAATATTCTTACAATTTTCGTACTAAGGCGAATGCCTGTGAGTGATGATTACTAGATAAGTTTTTTAACCAGTTGACCAACGTATGCAATGAGGAAAAATATAATAAAAAATATGAGAGCTCGGAGAGAAAAAGCGACTGCGAAAAAAAGAGAACAAAAAATTCCAATACTGACTCTACTAAAAGAAAAAGAGAAAATGAAAATGGAATAGAAAGAAGAACGACTCGAAGCCCAGACAAATAAAAATCGATAATGCAAGGAAGGAAGGCGACAAAAGAAGATAGTTATCTTATAATATATGTAAATATAATTGTGAGTCTGTAAAAATCCTACATCTATTGACCGATCTAAGCTAAATATCTACACCTGTAAAACTCAATGCCTGTCTGTTCTCTATACAAATATACACCGATTCGATTCAAGTTTTGCATTCTTTTACATATATTTTCGATGCAAATCTGTACCGTTCGACTGATCGGACTCAAAATTTGGAAACTTATTTTTTAGGACCCGCCGGGTTACATAGGCAACATTTCCCCCCTATTTTTTACCCCTTCTCCTCCCATGATATATTTTCGATGCAAATCTATATAGTTTGACCAATGGGACTCAAAATTTGGAAACTTATTCTTTAGGACTCCGCGGGTAACATGGTTGACATTTCCTTACTCCCTTTTTACCCTTTCCCCTCCCCCTGATATATTTTCGATGCAAATCTATACCGTTAGAATCGAACCTTTGTTTCCTCCCATAGAATTATTTTCAACTTAATCCTTAACCCGTGCAAAGCCGGGTACGAACAGCTAGTTATCAATATAATTAAACAAATTAACTTAGTTCAACACCACTTTATTTTTGGTACAACCAACTGGTTTCGGAAACAACGTTCCTTCATCAGGGTATACTTAATACTAAATAAACTTTGCAATTTATCGACAATCATACCTCGGTGTCAAGTGTCCAAATGGGGGTAAATAGTGGGGCGTGAAATAGTGGGGGAAAGAAACAGGTAATGGGGTGAAAAGGAACATATTTACGATAGGGCTGTACGTTAGATTTTTTATTTATTTATTAATAATACATTCCATATTTTTTATGTATTTCTTAATTGCTAGGGCTTCTAAATAATTTAAACGTCTACTTTTACTATCAGTGTGAAGAATATTGAATCCTGTATTTTTATCAAAACTGTGGTTGTTCTCAATAATGTGATTGGCCAATTCGGAAAAAATTGAATTATTTAAGCATCTTATATGCTCTTTAATCTTAATATCAAAAACCCGACTCGTTTTTCCAATATGAAAAAAAGGGACAGTCATTACATTTT
>JADDOH010018344.1:0-29349 GCA_016648135.1 Agrypnia vestita
CTCCCAAAATTCCGTAATCAATGTAGATTTTCTCATTAGCGACATCTGGGGATTTAGGGGAATGAAAATGGCTTTGTACAGGCCGCATGGAAAAGGCGCTTACAACTCATATATGAAAGCTTTTCACGCAATTTGAACATATATACAACTTCCAAAAAATGAATAAGCATGGTATATTCTATCATGGGTGGAAATGGCGAATGTTACAATTGTGTAAAGTGATCACTTAAGCCAACCATAAAAAGACAGGTCATAAGTCCTGTTACACCCAAAATGACTTCTATACCTACTTTCCCATAATTAATACAGTTTCGTCTCTGTGAGATATCTATAATATACACTAATTGATTAATAATGTCTCTGTGACATAAATCCAGCACTGTTCTGAAAGATTTGAACAAACTCAAAATATTCTGACGCAGTTATTACATATGAAATAGTAGTAATAGTAATTTAAATACGACGATACAGATTGAAACGCGTACTGTCTGTAGCATTCTCTTTTGCTTTATGTTTTATTTTATTATTTTAAGATTTTTACGAGTCATTTTTTAATTAATATTCATTTTGTAATTGTTAAACCCTTATAAAACCCCTGTAGGAATAAGAGAGAAAGGAAACTTGGTAGGACGGAAGGTGTAAGCGCAGCATTAACCTGAGGTGGGTACATATTACGTGGTTTTCCCCGACAACGCTGGGATATGTTATTCATGAAATTAGACGCGACACATGCCTCTTGTCGTAATAATTACTACCCACTGCTACTATTTAATTATTACGCAGAAATCCTGGGATTTTGCTTTCGTTCATTTGAGTTAATATATTGGATAAACAAAACGAGGTGCTTGTCGGTCTAATTGTACGCGCCTGCGGTTTATAGTGGTCGGGGCTTTGGGTTCGTTTCAAGGGAAGCATCAAGATTCTTTGCACGTTGCACAAGCGCTTAGCTTAGTTTTGGGATACGCACGTATGTATGGGATTTATTAAGTCCCAAAAGAAAATGTACAAAATATAATATATATTATACAGAGTTATTTGGAAAACATTAATCTCGCAGGACTATATTCGTGCCTTGATTAAGAGTCGAAAATGTTCAAGCTATTATGACCTAATATTAATAGTTATGGAGATATGCGACATCAAAGTTTGCATTTTTTTTTCAATATTTCTGACTTATGTTTTGTAAAACGTTGGACTATCATTACAGTAACTTATATCGATTACGAAAAATTCATTCGTTTCAATACATGTTAAATAAAATGATAAAAACCCTGTAAATTTTCCAATTAGAGTGTTTTCCAACTGGAATTCGAAGGTTTTTATTTTTTACTTGATTTATATTAAAGAGAATGAAAAATAAGTCAGAAATATTTAAAAAAATGCAAACTTCTATGTTGCTTATCTCCATAACTATTGATATTAGGTCATAATAGCTTGAACATTTTCGACTCATAATCAAGGTCTCAAACATCAATCAAAAAATTAATAACCTCGCAGGAATAAAGTCCTGCGAGGTTATTAATGTTTTCCAAATAACCCTGTATACATTATGAGTATATTAAATCCTATAGAGGTCTATACGTATACCTGTATATAGGTTCGGGAGATGAGAAATTAGACATGTGTAATGATTTACTCACGGTTAAAACTCCATAAAAAGTATATAAATTAGTAACTATAGCTAGGCGCATTCAAAAGAATGTGCGCATAAAATATGTGTATTGTTACGATGCAAAAAATGAACACAAAATAAGTTTTTCTAGTAAGTAAGTAACCTTTTTCAAACTAAAAAATATATATCTATTTGGAATATCATATTGAGGTTCGTAATACGTGCTTGCCAGGCAACTTTCCCCCGCATTCTTCTTACCGGACAAAGCTAGGGAATGGTATTTTGATTGTGTTCAACCTATAGTGACTAATATTAATACATAGCTTTCAAAATAGTGACTCGAACGATATTTGTATGATGATTGCAATATACATTTATAAGAAAATCAGATGTTCTTAGGATGGTAATGCGTAATTTAAAAAATAAAATAATGTGATTTTATTCTAATATTTTTATTTTCAGATTATTTACACAAGAATTAGGGTTTTTGATCGGGGTTTTCTTGAAGTTGAAAATAAGTTTTTCTTTAAGATTTTACGAACCCGAAAACCCGTAGTAACCCGTACCAAGTACACTCGGGCCTCGTATAACACGGTTATATTGTTCCACAAAAACCTTGTGTAATACAAATCCGTGTTATACAAGGTTTGAAGTTCATACAAAATTAGGGTTTGCGTTCCAAAAAAAAATCGAAATAGTTTACGTGAATATGTACTTTATTTTTTTAATAAAAATATATAAATTTACGTATTTATTGAAAAACAAAAAACTTTAATAACACATATAATATAATTTATTGTAATCGATATCATGTATTTTATATATGGATATTTGTATAGTCTTCTTTATTATTCTTTTTTTGTATAGTCTTCTCTTTTTTTCTTCTTTTTTAATATGTTCATATTAAGTTTATTGATGTAAAAAGCCATTTATAAATAAATTAATATGTTATTATTTTATTAATTATTATATTACAAACATTATTTTATTAATTATTATATAAAACATAAAATTAATATAAATGCAGCATTCATTCATCATTGCTATCACTTAGAATAATTCTTAATTTTTACTCTTTTTCGACATCGGTTGTGAGTTTCCATCATCGGAGGAGGGCTCTGCATTTCTTGTGTTTTTAGCCTTCAAAAAATCGGTAATAAGCGATTGTCTGCTTTTAGCGTATAAACCATTACGTATTTCCTTATAAGGTTCCAAAATCTGTAGTAATTTCCTCTTGAATTTTGAACTTCTTTCGATTATAGGATCCTTTTCGATATTTTTTTTTTCTAATTTAATAGCCAATTCCAAGCCCTTATTTATAGTTTTTAATGTGAAACGTGTAGCTACCTCGCTGCAACTGCTTTCTGAGTCATTAATTGTGGTAGTTTAATTCAAAGTTTCGATTAATTGAAACGAAATTGACAAGTCTCAACATGCTGAATGAAATCATCATGACTCATGGTATGTTCTGTCATGGACGCAATCTACAAATCAAACATTATTTAATTCATTTATTTTTCTGAAACCGTGTTATAAAAAGCGTGTTGTACAAAAATATGCCAATTTATTCACCCGTGTTATATAAAACCGTGTTATATGAGGCCCAAGTGTATATTCCTTAATTTGGAACCAATACCGAATTCAAGTAGTCGGACTCGGTACGGCTCTCAAACAAATGATTTAAAAATGCAAAGGGACGAAGTGAGATGTAGATATATTGGCAACATCGTACGCCACGTCTATTTTACTCAAGTTTATGAATTGGGGATTGCCAGCTTGCAGCAATCTGAAACTTCGACAGCGACTGGTCAAATGTTATATATGGTCAGTCCTGCTGTACGGAGTGGAATCGTGGACCCTCAAAGTGAGTAGCATGAACCGGCTGGAGGCGTTCGAAATGTGGATACATCGGAGAATGCTCCGGATACCCTGGACGGATATGGTCAGCAACACAAGAGTTCTTCAAAGAGCTAGAGTGAATAGAGAGTTGCTGACAAATATCAAAATCCGAAAGGTATCGTATTTGGGTCATGTGCTCAGAGGAGAAAAATACGAATTGCTCCACCTGATTCTTATGGGCAAGATAGAGGGTCGTAGAGGTGTTAGAAGGAGACAAATTTCCTGGCTCCGCAATATACGCGACTGGACGGGCATAAGAAGTGTTGGAGAGCTGTTTCGTGCTGCCTAGGACAGGGACGCTTTCTCTCGGGTGATAGTCAACATTGGGGGGACCTGACATGACACCAAAAGAAGAAGAAGAAGATTGCCAGCAATATGTGCGTTATGCTCTGATCTCTGTCGTCAGGGTGGTCTTGTCACGAGACAGGAGGTGTTAAAATAGTGCCATCATCTGAATCATTGGATTGGAGCTGGTATGCACCAAGTAGACATTCAGTGGTGTTATGTCACGTGAACTGCGCAATTATTTTAATTCTTTGCTGTTGGTCCCCTGGAACCAGCCAAGTGAAGACGGTAAAACCAGGGTTTTGAAAAAATTGCTCAAAATTGTATACGCTGACAAGAATACGTACATAAGTATTACATTTTTTGGTATCCGGTATCTTTAGGCGGATTTTGGTAATTTATTTGAATTTTTTATTATAATTAACGGCCTTTTCACTGATTAATAAACAAGTTATTAATTTTAAACTTTTTTATTTTAATTAAAAAAGATTGAATTAATATACAAATCACTAAAAAGTATGTACATTATTGCTAGATGACCATATTTATAAATTTTCTTAGGTTTTCACAGTCGTTCAGAATCAGTACACTGGTTTGTGTTTTCTGAGTTATTTGACCTATTTCTACGACCTTTCTGGATGATGTTTCGGATCCCATTGCAGAGTCCAACATCAGGGTTGATGCGGCTATATATCGGCAAAATATCATTGAAAACATAAACCAGAAGACCGTATTTATAATTCAATATTACTAGTGCCTTTGTTTTTGTACCCCAAAAATCATATTTAAAAAATATTTAAACGTAAATTATCATTTTAAAATTATCTTGAATTGATTCTTCGTCTTAAGAGTAGCTTGTTGGTCTTGTGGTTAGGACACTGGCCTCGTGACCCAAAGGTCGCGGGTTCGAACCTCACTACAGACTAGCAAGTTAGTCCTATTTTCATAGCACAAGCGTTTAGCTTAGTTTGAATATGGTAAGAATATTGTTGTGACACGTATTCCGTGTTCTCATCTCTACTTTTTTTAAAAAATAAAAAGAAAACAAAATAATAAAAAGGCTTTTTCAACATTGAATTTTACGAACCCTGTCTGTAATCAACAACCACTGAACCACCAGGCGAGAGTCATAGCCGCCAGTAGTCTGTGCAGTGTATAACAGTGTGTAACATACAAGTAAAAAATACGTTACACGTCTCAGACACATGGAACACCACCCCGTACATAGAGGGTGTTTTTCTGCTTCCCCCTACCACCCTCGCTTACAAAACATTGTATTTTGTTCTGGTCTCTTCAAACACTGTCCGACTTTTACTTCCTGTTCAGACTCTTTTGTTTTGTGTAAATATTTCAGATTTCTTCACATCAGAATCCTTTTGTTTTGTGGAAATATTTATTTCTCTTATTTAGCTATAAATATAGTAAATACCCGTAATAACGTTATTTTATACTTATTCGCGAACTTCTTTATAATATTTTTTCGAAACCGTTTTGTGACTCATTTTACCCTGGGTACATCCGAAAAAATATATTCAATTTTAAGTTTCTCTTAAATAAATTATGTCCTAACGGTACTATCGAGAGGAACAGTCATTATTGATGTAATTAATAAAATATTTTATGAGATGTAGGTAATATACAAAAATAATGTGTAATTAATTAATAAGGTATCTATTGCACTTACTGATGATAGGGACTACTTCAGTCTAGATTAGTAATGAGAAAATAATAATGCTGAATAAAGCTTAGCTTAGTAAAAATTAAAACAATTATTAGTCCCTACAAAGTAGTTGCAAGGTCAACGAATGTTAAACATATTCTCTGTTTAAAATATAATATCTACATTTTTCCTTAAAATATCTAAATAATAGAGGTAATAAAAATATACAATCAATATTTTAAATAAGATTTTTTTAGACTTTTAATAAGAATTTTAAACGATATCTAGAATTTTTATTTTTTTAATTGCATTTCTTATGTTCAAACATGATAACAGAGATACTTCATTAGAATTATCCTGTGTCGAGGTGGGCATGATATACAAAAATAGTGTTCTTTTATTATTTTTTATTATTATTAAATTAATTTTTTTATTAAATAATATTCGTCGTTAGTTCCATTTTTATTTTTTCTTTGCCAAATACTTAAATCCATTTTATAATATGATTCATATACATCGTCCCTTTAGAGGTTTATATTTTTATTGTCTCTTATATTTTTCATGTCATTTATATTTTTATTGTCTCGTGGGCTTAGACTGCAGTGTGTTTTGATAATTATTAGAATTTTTTTTATTGGTTGATAAGTAAATTTTTTGCATATGTTTGTCAGATTGTCGTAACAAATATTTCTTTTGAGCTCCTTGGAATCGGCATGGAATTGAATTTTCATTATTACATTTATATATTATAGCCTTTTGTGCCCCAAAAACTGTTAAAACTGTGTGTAGACTGCACTTCCCCATCCAATTATGCCATATTCTATTTTTATTTTCAGAGAAAATGGTATAAACTTATTATGTCTTTTTGACTTACGACACTTTATAAGTGTAGTTTTATAATCAAATCATAAAAAAATCGATAGTCTTTTGTGCCCCAAAAAGCTGTTAAAACTGTGTGTAGTAAACACTTCCCCATCCAATTATGCCATGTTATAATTTTGTTTGGCAGAGTGCACAATATAAACTTTTTATGTCTTTTTGACTAACGATATTTTATAAATAGAATTTATAATCAAATCATTAAAAAATCAATACAGTTGAATAAATGTATTCGAAATAAAGCAATACCCAACAATATCAAAAATATGGCATTGCAGAAAATTTAAATAAATGGCAGAGATATTTCTCGTTCTGGTTTCTAGCCGGCCGCTGCCTTTTAAATCCCTACCATAATGTTTCAGTATTGATTGGGGTATATACCTACCCCATGTGTACGTAAATACTAAATACGTACAACTAGAATTGTTCTGCGCCCACTCCATTTTGTGATCAAAACTGCCGAGTTATTATAGTCTTTTTTTTGAAATGTAACATATTCGCTAAAAAATGCTGAAAAAATATACGTACAAATGTAGGAAAGGATGACTTGAATTCAACTTTTTTCTATTTATTCTGTTTGTGTTAACGAATTTCTTTTTCCAGTTATGTGTGGCTGCCTTTAAATCGTGTATCAATCACATGTGTTATCGAATATATTACATGTAATATTTTATCAAAATAAATTCTCCTCTGTAAAGTGTCGTAGCCATCACGTACAACATTTTTCGATTTTCTAGTATTGAAATATAATGAAACCATAAATTTTTATAGTGTCACACTTTGCTAATATCTTTAATAAATAAATAATTTTAAGTGGAAAGTTTATAATTGGCATACTTTACTATTTTCATCTCTTCTATGTTAATTTAAGATTTGCTGTTAACTTTTCCGAAAAAAATAAAAAAATAAAAAAAATAGAAGTCTCACAGAGACGAAGCTATTTGTATATGAGAAAAGTGGATGGAAGTCTCTTATACGATGCCTCAGGGCTTCCAACCTATATGTGCTGGCTTGAGTGATCACTTTACACGAAGCAATTTTTTTTAAAAATAGAGATGCGAACACGGAATACGTCTCACATAAATATTTTTACTGTTTTCAAACTAAGCTAAACGCTCGTGCTATGAAAATAGGACTAACTTGCTGGTCTGGAGTGAGGTTCGAACCTGCGACTTTTGGATCACGAGGAGTCTTAACCACAAGACCAACAAGCTACTCTGTGAGACTTCTATAACTTACCCTTAATTAATTAATCATCTCTCTGGGGACTACCTCCAGTAACCGTGTTCTTAGAACATATTTTCATATAAAAATATTAACTTATTTGCCTCAGACATTCTCCCTTTCTGCTCTCTCTGCTCTCTCTGCTGCTCAAAACGTCATGTTGGCAAGTTAGTTAGTTAATTAGTTACACGCTTCGCTGATATCGCAAAATCGTACTCTGCAATAAAGTATTGTTTCGTGGATTTCCACGCGAGAAGCATAGGGAAAACAGGAAATAAAGCACTTCATTTTAAGAATCGAAATTAATGCATTTTATGAGTTTTCTCATTAGCTAACAGTATGATTCTGTTGTGGAATTTTCAACACAGTTAAAAAGGCTGGGCCAAATCATGGAGTATAGACATGCGATGTACCTACTTTTTGTTACAGTAGTAACTGTTTCAATGTTTAAAACATATTTTAATTTAAATAATCCTACCCATAAACACTAAGTTTTCATTATAAATTATTTATACGCAATAAAAAGATCTGTAAGCAGAATTTTTCATTTGATGTCATTCAAACTTCTTCTCTGTATAGGATGGATGCTTCTAGAAACGACTACTATTCTAGGAATAACAAAACGAAAACACTGTTTTATCACAATGACGTTAACGTTGAAAATAATTTCAGATTTGGTGTAAAATAATTCTGTTTTTGCTTGTAACTTTGCGAAAAAAAGCGTAAATTCTTCACATTAATAGTAAAAGTGGACGTCTCAATAATTTAGAAGCCCTAAAAATTAAGATAGCCATAAATAATAATGAATCTATTATAAACAACCAAAAAAATCTAACTTACAGTCCTGTCTTGAATACGTTCCCTTTCACCCTATCATCTGTTTCTTTCGCACCCCCCACTATTTACCCCCATTTGGACACTTGACACTGAGGTATGATTGTTCATAATTTTGTAAAGTTTAAATAGTATTAAGTATATCCTGACGAAGGAACGTTGTTTCCGAAACCGGTTGGTTTTACCAAAAATTAAGTGGTGATAAACAAAGTTAATTCGTTTAATTATATTCATAATGAATAACCACAAAGTAATAGCAAAAAACAACAGTATAAAAAAAATAACAATTTACAAAAAGGATAATTAATAAGTCAGAAATATTGAAAAAAAATGCAAACTTTGATATTACATATCTCCATAACTATTGATGTAAGGTCATGGTTGATTCAACATTGTAGACTCATAACATAATCAGGAATCTACCGGCCAAGTTTCTGCTGCTAGCTCTGGTACACCCTGTACATTTCAAATTTTTTTCTGTGTGAAATATGTTAGCACACAGGTTAATAAGCTCGATGTAACTCATGCTCTGATTCATACATATCTTATTATTGTATATCATACATATCATACATATCTTATATTGTATCTGTTTTACTACAGAAATAAAAAAAATATTGACATATTTTTATATGCAGTGTTATACATCACTCAACAATTTTATTTATATTATATAAATTAGATTTTTTGTTAGCGAGATAGCCAGCTGTTGGTATTAAACTAATTATTTATTTTAGAGATTGTGTACATATTTCAGAAAAAATATAAATGTTGATGATGTATACATTTACTCATAGTTTGTGTGTACATAAATTACTTAATGTATACATTATCGGAATTGAACTTCTTTCTGTAGGTAACGTATATATTATTCTAACAAATATTTGTAACCGAAGATTAGCAAAGTTTTTCTTCCTAATAAAAAGCAAGAGTAAACGAATTATTTAAACACAAACGAATTAATTAAAACGAATGTTTGTCGGAATTTAATTATAAAATTTGTATATTTAAGCATTTTTCCCCAACATAATTTCGTGTATAAAACATATCCAGGGATGAAATTTTTCTCTCGAAAATATTTCCGAAAATGATTTTAATTTGGCTAAAATGCTTTTTTGCTAGCTCCGTATCAAACATAATAATTTCGTAGTCTGTTTGTTCGTCTGTCCGTCTATATGACGGTCTATCCATCGGTAAGTTTGTAACGTCTGAAATTCCTTTCGAATTCACCAAACCCGAACCGGTCGCTTCACGCATGTTGCTACGGCTGCCTCTCCGTGGACCGCCAAAAATGTAAATTAAACTAGGGCTTAGCGAACCAATGTTCCGTTATTTTTGACGGGTTACAGCTAGTGAATTGATATTGGTGTGTACGTGAACATTGCGAAATAATTTATTAGCAAAATTCAAAGTATATATGACTGAGACCTATGGGGTTTGTATAAACTCTTAATAAATGAGAAATTTTGAAAAACGATGCGAATCATTATTACATAAAAAATAATTACATCTTTAAAATAACTATTACGACCATCATTTACATAATTATCATTATCTTCACCTCATTATAATCATCACCGTCATTATCAAGATTATCTTCTCCAAGATCATCATTAACATAATTATCATTATCATTATCATCATCATTATCATCAAGATTATCTTTATTATCATAATCACTATCTTCATAAAGATCATTATCATTCTCACTATCGTGATCACTATCATCATCATCGATCCGGTACTCAATAAAATGTTTCTTTATCATTCGATCATATAAACATAAGCCTCCCTATACTCCTTCGGGCTTGCTCCTGCATGTTTTTTGTGAAGGAGGCTCCCCTAAAAATATCCTGTATCCTTTTACCTTTAATCTTTCGAAGCATAGAAAAGGTATTGCTTATTCAAAATTATGGTGACTTTGTTGACTGTGAATATCAAAGAGAAACAACCTATAGTGCTTGCGGCTCATCCTACCAAATATGTCTGAGTTATTGGTAATCTCAATGACGTCGTATCGACCAAATTAATTAATCAATTAGAAAGACATACAGAAAAATCAAATCCACGAAAAGATATTTGGCTGCTACCGGAAATCGAACCACGGATCTCTTCTTATCGGCCTTGTACATTTCCGTGAATATATTGTCTTATCTGTAAGTCTCATTTATTAATTGATTATAAATATTATCCATTTTTGGAGCAATCCACTTTTTCTGGTACGGTAGGCACTAATTACTTTGCGTAACTTTAACGCCAATATTAACCGTTTAATTCATTTTTAATTTTTTGGACACATTTGATACAACATACATACGTTATATTCAAGAACACATTCTTATTGTGTTCTTGAACAAAACTCTGTGAAATTTAAAACCAAATTAATTAATCAATTAGAAAGACACACAGAAAAATCAAATCCACGAAAAAATATTTGGCTGCTTCAGCTGCAACTTCACAATAGGAATATATGGGGTCCAACATGCATATTTATGTTAGTTAAATAATGCGTTTCAATAGCTCCACTGAGAATTTGGGACTCAAGTTTGTACATTTTGAAATAGGTAAGATGAGCCTCGTAGTGAAAAATACTGTGTTGACCAGATTTTTACAACACGTCTTGTAAAGGAGACCAAATAACTGATGAATATTCTAAGACACTTCGTACTAGTGATATATAAAGAATTTATAGACTTTGAAGATTTTTAAAGTCGTGAGCTACATTTTCAGGTGGCTGCTTTAGATATTAAGTAAAATTGTTGATATTTATTCCACACACTACACTAATTGAACCATCACTTAGTGGAATTAATCTCCTTCGTGGCACAGTTGTTTCCTAATAGACGAGGCGATGAATCCACTTTCGTAAACGCTCCCAAGATGGTGCTAGTCTGGTTATGTTGAAGGGGATTTTATTACCACATAACGGTGTTTCTCAGTCATTTGTATGGTTTCTTCAGATAATTATTCCCCACATGAAAATGGTGAAGAAAACATGTGATGGCGGACATCACGGCGCATGGGATTTACAAACACTTGTAGAGTGGCTAAGGATTATGGTTTATTAGTCATTAAGGGTATATAGATGATAAAAATTCACATTATTGAACAAATTAGAATAATAACATCAATTTTGCATGTATTAACAACAAAAATATGAAAGATAATTATTGTAATTGAATAACTGAATGAAATCTTTGCACATTTATAAAATTGCATAACATAACTTTAAAACAGAGAAAAATCATTATTATTTGAAATCATTATAATAAAAAAATTGTTAAACTTATGTCAAATTTTGAATTTTTTTTTTTGAATATGAAGTAAACTTTTTTTTTTAATAGAAATGCGAACACGGAAATCGTGTCACATCAATATTCTTACTATTTTTAAATTAAGCTAAACGCTTGTGCTATGAAAATAGGATTAACTTGCTTGTCTGGAGTGAGATTCGAACCTGCGACCTTTGGATCACGAGGAGAGAGTCCTAACCACAAGATCAACAAACTTTAAATTATTATTTTCAAAGTTAATAGCAAAAGATCATCAATTTTAATATAAACTGACATTAATAAAATATTATGAGAATGAAAATTTTGGAATTCATATTAATTTATAATTAAATAGATTAAGAAAATAGTAATCTAACTATAAAAATACAACATTTAGTTTCTATTTATGGTTCGAGCCTCATCCCAAGAGACTCACCAAGTAAGTCTTATTTTTTAAAGCGTATAATTTCGAAAATAGTAAGAATATTAAGGGTATTCCGTGTAATGATTTTTATTTCAAAAAATACAAAATTAAGAAGTATAAGGTATTTCTCATTTCACCTGGTGTTATTTGATTTATTTAAGTATGAATATGAAGTCATAGCAAAAATAAATAAAAAGTGGAATAACATGATGTACACTCTAGTTCTTAACAGGATTGTATCAAAACATGAGTGATGGGTCCGCTCTGTACTTAGTACTATAATGTAGTATTACATTACACTGAAGCGCACACTTCACACGTTTGTAAGTGTTCTGCACACTACAAACTACACACTTCTTTTTGAAATCTCACCCCCCAGTCAGATTTTATCTCTGGGAAATTGATGTAGCTAAATGACAAAAAGCTTGAAAACTGAAATAACCCCCCATGGTTTTGAAATTATCTGGATAGAATATTGAAATCTCTGGAAACCGATACAATCCCTCCCTCCTAATGATTTGAAACATTTTGGGACCGAAAGACAAAATATTCGGAAACTTAAACAACCACCTACCCCATGGTTTAGAAAATTTTGGGACCGAATGAGAAATGCCTGATTTGAAAATTTTGTAGTGGTACGCTTTTCGAGAAAAACTTCTTGTACGTCGTTGTAGCAGATATTTTTGTAGTACTACAATTACTTCACTTCATGTAGTTTATTGAAGCAGATGAAGTGTGTAATGTTTCGGTACCTACTACAAATGTAGCGCACACTTTGTAGTCTTCATTTTGAAATGTACCTTTTCCCTTCGCTACAATACACAAATAAACACGTCGAGAAGATTACAAAATTAGGCATAACGCAAAATCTAACCTAAAAAACGTGCTAAAGTAGCACCTACGAAAGAAAAGAAATATAAGAAATGAAAACAGCAGTTAGGAGCGGCACATTTTTGTCCATCTCCGGACTTTTTCAAAACAGAAATACGCTAAACGTTAATTTTTCTTATTCTACTTGCTATCTTTTTTTATACTTTTCTTCGTGAAATTACGCGCTAATTGTGTTTAAAAATCTTGTAATTGATAAACATCCACCGTATCTTATTATTATTCTTTTTCACTTATTCTTATTTTTCTTATTTTTATTTTTCTTTTGCTTATTTTTATTTTTTACACTTATTCTTATTTTTTATTATTACATATTATTATTATTATTACACTTATTCTTATTTTTACTCCCTTTATATTAACTCGAGGTGTCTGCTTGTCTTCTTGTCTGACGAAAAAACTTTGGATCCATTTTATACCCCTTTCCCATGATCCAATCGAGCTGAAACTTTGCAAGCAGACTCGTGGTGATGATCAAGATCTATCAATCTTTCGTTATAAAATAATAATTATAGTATAATTTTGGATTTTTCAAATTTTTAATGGTTTTTTCATACAATTCAGTAAATTGTATGGAGATGGTAGACACGACACCCGAAAATGAGAAAGGGAGTATTGTAAAAACTATTTCTTTTTTTGCGTTTTTATGGGTTACTTTTTTAAGAAAATTTTTATTTGTAGAAGTATAACTTCTACCGCGCCTACTATCAAATTTTCGTTAAAAAAAAAAATTGGATTTTTCAAATTTTGAATGGTTTTTTCATAAAACTTATTAAGTTTTATGAAAATATTTCAACGCGTCTGGTAGACGCGAAACCTGATTACAGTATAATTTTGGATTTTTGGAAATTTTTTATTACTCCCTTTCGTAGCGTCTCCCGACCGAAGCCGAAGGCGTAGGTTAAGCGAAAAAAAATGTTTCAACTAGTAAATGAGAAAGGGAGTATAATAAAAACTTGGTTTTTATGGATGACTTTTTATAATTATTTAATTTATTTATCTTTAACTTAACACATTGTGTTGTGGACTTCGTAATTGGGTGACCAGATTGTAGATGAGAATTGTAATAAAATTGGTACTAAAGTGTAGCGGAGTTCTTGTGAGATTAGATTTTTCACGTGAAATTTAGTAGTTCACGAAATTCACGGCATTCTTTTAATTTTCCCTAGCATATTTTTGAAGTTATACTTCTTTTGGAGCATTCGGAATAATTTTTTTTATTGTAACGGAAGTTGCGCACGCAGCATGTGGCGGTAATGCGATTCCAGAACAAACGACGCCATATTGAATTCTCGTCTGCTGTCAGATTCTGTTTACATGCGAGTTCACGGATGTTTCGATCGTTTTTAAGCAAGTTTTTGTTTGTCGATTAATAGTGATGTTCGAGAAATTATTTATTGCAAAAACAGCGTAGTTTTCGAAATAAACACATCCATCCATTCGACATTCAATACGGTTGTCAAAGTTGTACAGTAATAGTAGAAACTTTTAAATACGGAATCATTTTAGGCCGACAATCGATGAAACATGAAAGTGGGTAGGTACTTGGCGTTTTTTGAAAATGCACATGTTTCTTGAAAAGGAACAAAGTGTCAATAACGACGCCATGTTGAATTCTTATCAACTGTCATTTTCTGTTTACATGCGAGTTTTCTGCGTATAGTTTTCTGGGCTGATGTGTGGCCTGATGATGGACCCTGCAATGGGATCCAAAACGTTGGCCAGAGAGGTCACATATACACGGCAGAATATCCCACAAAACTATACACACAAGATTCTGAACGGCCGTGATAACCTAGGGACATTTTTTTACTTCCTTTATTTAAACTCGTGGCGTCTGCTTGTCAGCTTGTCTGACGAAAAAACTTTGGATCGATTTTTAACCCTTTTCCCGTGATCCAATCGAGCTGAAACTTTGCAAGTAGACTCATGGCGATTATACTAATTATGACTAATTATAGTATAATTTTGGATTTTTCAAATTTTTAATGGTTTTTTCATACAATTCAGTAAGTTATATGGAGATGGTAGACACGAAACCCAAAAATGAGTAAGGGAATATTGTAATAACTATTTTTTTTTGGATTTTTATGGGTTACTTTTTTTTAAAAATTTTTTATTTGTAGAAGTATAACTTTCACCTACACGAATACACGCGCGATTTTCTTCGTTTTTCTATTAAGAGTTTTTCAGTTTTCAATAATTAAGCTGATTGACATAATTGGGCTGCATTCTATATTCTTCTTTTTTAAGTATAAAAACAACCTAGTCTTTGACTGAGTTTTATTTGCTAAGAAAAAATTAATAATAAATATATTTTTTACTTTAAGGAAAATGTTTCGTGTTCAACTGATCCCCCGTAATGCGAAATAAAATATTGTTACGAAATGAGAATTTTGAAAAAGTTTCATTGCGGCGTTTCCGTCAAATGCGTAGGGAGATTTCTCAGAAAATACAGACAAGAAATAGACAAGGGTAACCGAAACAGAAAGCATTTTCAGCATATGGGATATTCATATATGATTGAAAACATGTCATCTGTTGTATACACGGAACATTATTGAAAACATGTAATAAAATATATCTAATGGAGCAGATGTGGATTTGTGATGTATTTTTAATAAATAATACAATAAAATTTTTCGTGAGTCAGCGAAGTAATTTCATTGAATATATTACGAACAATTATATGCTTGTATTTTAATTTAATTTAATAATTTTATATATTAAAAAAAATAATATTGTTTAATACTCCACTTTAAAAATATTGAAATTTCATTACTAGTGACGATATCTATACATAATATATTAAATGTCAAGGAAATTACTAATTTTCGACTACAGACAGTTGTTCGATTCGCTTAAATTATTGCGCCCAGTTAAATATAACTAACTAACTAACTAACTAAACATCACGCCGTTTCTCCGCAGGGGTAGGCAGAGAGGGTTGAACGCCACACTCTTCTGTCCTGGCACCACTTTCTCTTCGGCATACATCTTCTCATACAAGTTGTTGCGGCTTTTAACAGGGCCATCCTCAAATACTTTTATAAATTTAATATAAAGTCCAAAAATAAATAATCACGAAAATTATGAAATAAAAAAAAAATTAATTCTGGAAAAAACCTTAATTAATAATATAATTTTAAAAACTCCTCACCCCTCCTTTCTTTATTACCATTATATCAAGCTCCACACCTGGCTATCTCCTCCCCCACACATAACCCACCCACTACTATCATTACCAAAAATATTTTATTTTATTCCCATGCTTATTAGTTTATATGCTTAACTGTAGATGAGAACATCTGTAGTTTTCGAAACTCTAGTGTATACTTAAACTAAAAGTGCTCTTATACAAGTGTTTTAAATATTATGAAATGATCCAAATATGTACCTCCTATATACAAAAAAAGAAGTGAGGCTCCCTTATCAGACTCAAGATCTTCTCTTCACTGATGAGGTCTACATGACGTCTAAAAAAAATGTCAATTTAAAATGTAAATATGTAAGATTTGTATTTTACCTTATATTAAATTAAATTATTATACAAATCAATCATGTCGTTTCACAAAGTTTATTCCAAATCAATAAATAATATATTTTATAACTATTAAATAATCGATAACACATAACATAGTCAGTACATCATAAAACATGATTAGTACATCCATAAAGCATGAAAAAGTACCGAGATAATAAAATAAAATAGATAAAATAACTGATAATAAATGAAGATAAAATAAAATAGAGAATTGAGAATAGATAGTAATAAGTGAGATATAGTAGTACAGTTGTATACGTATGGATTGAGTTCGTTCCATGTTTCAACGAATTGATATTTTTTTTACCAGAACGAAATTTTTATCACGCAAATAAAAAGCCCTACGAATAGTTTGATGACGCAAAAAGACACGTACCTCGCAAAAACAAAAGCGTACGCGCGCTGCAGGAAATACATAAATATAGAAATATTATTTCAAATTGAAAGTGCTTTTGTTTAAATTATGTCCTTGATTGGAATGATCACTTTTAGAAAACGTTTAATTTAATGAAACAAAATATAGTTAACAATAACTGTCGAGAGAGAAAAAAGGCAATAGAGTTAATTAATATAAAGTTGTAGCAAAAGTTCTGATCTGCAAAAATATACAACTATCACATTGATTTATATTCATCCACCTTCCTACATAGGTAAGTCTAGTAAAATTTCGGAAATAATTTACTTGGGAACGGATAACACACAATAGTCGCGTTTAAGCGGAAATTCCCCGTACCGTATACTCCTTCCGGAAGCGAATATTACATACATACACACGTGTGCGATGTGGTAGTGTTGAGAATGTGAAGGTGCAAAATAGACAGCTTTTAAATGGGCACGAACTGTAAATAGGGCAAGTGAATTTAAAAATGAATATTTTAAAGTTATCTTCAATATAAATATTTATGACTACAAATATTATAATGTTTTATTCTATTTTTTTACAAACAGACCGCCACAGCTCATTATTGACACTGATAGATGGTTCTAGAGTGACATTGGAGTACAAAGTATAAATATTTGAGGAACTTGAAGATGATATGATTACGCAAGACACTTTTTACGATAAAGAAATTATAAGTAATGTCTTAATATTTTTTTTATTAATATTAATAAGTAAATAAAAAATTATAATAATTAATAATGTATTTATGATCAATATGTACTATAGATATTGTTCAGATTTTTTCATTAAATATAACTGTTATGTTAATAAAATAATAGCATAGGTACACTTAAATAATGCGAAATCTGTATAAAAAGAGGAACCACGTTTATCAATTACAATGCACTTCCCAATAATAAAAATAACGTTGTCTGTTTGTCCGTCCCTAACTACCTGTAACGTCCATAACTTAATTTTTTTTAAATATTTTTTTTTTTTTATTTCTTAAAAAGAATTACTCACTCCTGTCACGTGTTACAACACTATCTACTATACTACAAAAATCGAGAGCGGCCTATCAACGGCGTTCGGGAGGCGTCTGAAATGAGAAACACCTAGAAAAACTAGAAGCCACAAGAATCTTTTCCTAAGCAGTAGTATAATCCAGAAAGTACGAGAGTACCAGCATTTTTAGATAAAGACTGGCGCGAGAGTTGAGTAGTCGATGTTGACAGTTCGTTACTGTGCGAAATCACCGCGAAGTGCGCAGGATGACGGCCAGGTGTGCCCAGTCGTGAAATTGCGAATCGATGCGACAGCTATCGAAGCGAATAATCGAGCGAAGTTCTTATTTGAAGAAGCGAAATAAATTAATGAACTAGTGAGTGTTAAAGAAAGCGTTCCAGCGATAATAAAGTGTGAGTGATATATTACGAAGTAGTGCGATTTAAGGAATAGCGTTAAGTTTAATAATGTTAAGTGACTTTGTAAATTTATAATTTAAAAAAAAAATTAATATAAGGTTCAAATATTATATAAATCTTATATTAACATATTAAATCGACATTTTTTAAAATAATTTGTTATTATAATACTAGCTTTATACTTTTTAAATTTTCTATTAACATATTAAATTGACATTTTTAAAAATAATTTGTTATTATAATACCAGCTTTATACTTTTAAGAAAACGTATTCAGAATACATATAAATATTCAGTAAACATTGATGATTTCAAATTTTTAGGCCGCGGCCTGTCGATTAATGCTTATATTTTCATAACTATTATAAATAATGTTCAGTTTATTACTTTTATATAAGGAGATAGGTTCTATCTAAGTTATCGCCCTAAAAATGTAGTTTATCTTATACATTCTGATATAAATGAATAATGAAAACTCACATTTTCATAAAAAAAAACGCCGAAATATGCATTTGAAGTGAATGTGCCGCCTTAATGTTGGTTTAAATCTTGAATAGTTTCAGTTTTAGTCTAGAATGTACATTCTATTAATAAATATTGATTTATAAATGAATAATAAAGAAATATTTCGAAATATGCATATGCAGTGAAAGTCCAGCCTTAATAATATCTAATGTTTTTTCAATTGATTCAGCAACATTGTAGATTGACATTTAAAAAAAATATTGATTATATTATTTGTATATTATCTACTTCTTTTATATGAGTAATTCCATCAACATGTTTCAGAAAAACCTTTCCATAGACAGGGTGTTGTATAACGTCAAGTATAATGGCTAAATATAAGAATGAAATGTCTTTTGTTTCATGTTTTTCTAAATTATTTTTTCAAATATAATAACTGAAGTTATTGATTACCCGCAATTATTGGATTTTTTTTAGAATTGGACTAGTAGTTAAATTTAATTGATTATTAATAATATTTTGTTTACTATTACATGTTTTACTTATTTCTAATGATTCTAAATTATTCAATTTCAGAAACTAAATTAATTTAATAAATTTAGAAATTTTCCTGAAATTGAATAATTTAGAATCATTAGAAATTAGTAAAGCATGTAATAGTAAACAAAATATTATTAATAATCAATTCAATTTAACTACTAGCCCAATTTTTTTTTCCAATAATTGCGAGTAATCAAGAACTTTAGTTATAATATTTAAAAATAATTTATAAAAACAAGAAACAAAAGACATTTCATTCTGATATTTTGACAGTTATAAAACACCCTGACGATGGAAAGGTTTTTCTGAAACATGTTGGTGTAATTACTCATAAAAGAAGTAGATAATATACAGATAATACAACCATTTTTTTTTCAAATAATAATAATTGTTCTGGCCGATACGAATACGAAGCGTATCTACTCAATCGACAGCCTAAACCCAGCGGACGTCAAGTTTGTTGGAGAGACTGCGGTTAAAACATGTACAGCTTATATCGGGCCCATTACAAGACGGCTGTTGGATATCCCGAAGGAAGTTTGACTTTTGTAATTGTTTGTGTTCGGGGAAACTAACGCCACTTAAAGATTACAGTGTTTTCGCTTGGTTAATTAAATAGTTTCACCAGCCAAATGTTTGGATAATTAACTTTAAATAACATGGAATAATCCAAGATGATGGTCCCGTTGTTCATACAATGAAAATAAGTATTTCACTATATAATTTAACGTCCTGTTAATTTAATCTAACTAAAATAATCGTAATCTAAATTAAACAAACCAAACCTAATAACCTAACCAAATCTAATAACCTAACCTAACCTCATATATTGCCTATGAAATGTCAAAATATGCAGTGCATTTTTCGAAACTTTAAAGTGTAATATCTTATTTAATACTTACTTTTTAAACGTAAATTATCTTTCATTTTGTTATTAGCACATTCAATAATATAGTGAAATACTCATTTTCGTTGTATATGCAATGGGACCATTATCTTGGATTTAGCCAATAACATCACGGAGTAGTTATAAAAAGGTGTTTTGAACAATTATTTAATTATGTACCCGCCAAAAATACGCACTTTAATCACATTATTATTATAATTAATAGGCCGCCGGTCAAGGCTGTGAGAACACCGCTATCTAGAGTAGCGTAGCGTCTTGATAACGTTGGTGATGGGTGTATATGTTTGTGCGACAGCGTGTAAATAGCCATCCGCATTATTGAATTTAATATTCTATTAATTTATAGCTCTCAAAATGAAAATTACGTTTCCTTTCTGAAAAACATACATGAGTTAACGAAAATACGCCAACAAATGATCACTAACCTGCGACAGTCTATTCTCTTCAGCTTCGAAGACAGTCGAAATTGTCAGCCACAAAGATCTTCGTTTATAGGCTCGATTGTCAAAATTGCGACAAAGTGTATGTGGGACAAACAGCACGCACGATTTCAAAGAGGGTTGATGAGCATAAAAGAGCATGCAAAGTCGGTCACCCGGAAAAATCGGCATTGGCTGAGCACTTTCTAGATACGGGCCACCATTTTTCATTTGAGCCAAAAATCTTAGGAAAGCCCAAAAGTCACCACACGCGCCTGGTCAAAGAAGCAATTGAAATATACAAGCACCCGGTAAACATTAATAGGGATGACGGTCTTAAGTTAAGAACATCGTGGTATCCGGCGCTGCAGGATAAATCAAATAGACGATCCGCACAGTCCGACATCCGTTAGTAGATATATAAACACTACAAGAAGACACACACACCTTGCTTTCGACACGGTACTGCAATCCAGTATTTAACATAACACAAACTTGGAGACACCCTGACTTCGGTACGGTATTGCAAGGTAATACTTAACCTACACTTCAACACTCACTCATCACATCAGCCCTGATGATGGACCCTGCAATGGGATCCGAAACGTTGGCCAGAGAGGTCACACACACACGGCAGAATATCCCAGAAAACTATACACAGAAGATCTTCGTGCCGCTCTTTTTAAGCAGATATCTTAATGTAATACTCTTGTTTCGGGATGAGGTTGCTCCAAGTAAAGACTTTGTTCTCGTAAGGATTTATTCGGTAACAATAATGGTTTAGACAATCGTTTATACAGTAAGATGCGGTCTCGATAACAATGGTAGTAAAAGAGCTCGTCTCGACATTCACGCGCCTTTTTATACTTTCTCTCTCTCTGTCATGCAGCCTCTTTCTGGCGTCGCGACATACGTTCCTCAGATCTATTACACTTAAGAAGTTTCAAAAGTTCCATCACGTCACAAAATAACACGCGAAGGAATATAACTGCTGAAATCCCGGAAAAATATAATCGCAACATTCACTAATCAGGCATAAC
Source organism: Agrypnia vestita (assembly GCA_016648135.1). Taxonomy (NCBI): domain Eukaryota; kingdom Metazoa; phylum Arthropoda; class Insecta; order Trichoptera; family Phryganeidae; genus Agrypnia; species Agrypnia vestita. Next base: position 21,698 of record JADDOH010018344.1, read on the forward strand.
ATTCGTTCATTTGATGCGAAAAAATGCACATTCCAGAAGAAAAACGAGAGCATTTGTTTTTTTTTCTCCCTTCTAAATTCGGAGGCAAAATTAAAATATTTCTTAACGCAGGCGCAGTGTAATTAATCAGGAAAACAATTGTGCGCCGGCGCAGGCTGACCATCAACGCCATCTTACGTCGGATTTATTAGCCTCACACAAGCAGCGTCACCGCTGACATAAAATGGAAAAATCAAATATATGCCTCCGGAAAAGGTTATTATATTTTTAATAGTTATTTAATTAATTATCATTTTGAGAGTTATATACATTTATATATTTTGTCGCCTTACCAATGGGCATTATTAAATAGAGAATTATGCTGATTTTATTCTTACACCTCATTATTATTTGAGACATCTGGTAGCGTTATTGACGGACATTGTTAAGTAGAGAATTATACATTTTTGTACCTCATTTTAAACAGCTCGTCATTGTTACATAAAGAATTATATATTTTAATAATAAACTATGGACGGACATATGGAAGTTATTAGTATTGGAGACTTTTATTCAGTGGGTCTCCCAATAAAATTTGTCATTAAAAGTACGCTACAATTTTTTTAAAACTAAATACTTTTGAAAGCGCCTAGTTTAGATCTCGAGAGCTCTCAAACTGAACCAGCGTTTTGCAATCTTAGCTATTCCCGTAATATACTATGGTGCTAAATTGTTATATACGTATTTATAATATACAGGGTGTTTCGTATCTCGACGTCAAGCAGAAATCGGGTGATAGGCCAAGGCATAATAGTTATCAGAAAAATATTTAAAAAATCTAAGTCATGTGTTAGTCAATTATAAGCATTAAAAAAAATCAAAAAAATCTACACCTTGTGACGGTCTTTTCACTCCTGTTGCTACAAATCTTTAATTTTTCTTAATTTTTTTAAATTATTATGTAATCCTGAATAATGCTTGGAAGAAAATGTCACTTTTTGACCAAACCAAGTATTCAAAATCAATACTTTGCCCAGTTTTAACTGACTGTTTTATTAATTTTTAAAAATATTTTTCTGATTACTATTATGACTTGTCCTAACACCCGATTTTGGCTTGACGTCGAGATACGGGACACCCTGTATAAGACTGCTTTTTTGTATTATAATGTAATTATCCAACCAACTAACTATCACGCCATGCCTCCGCAGCGGTAGGCAGAGAGGATAGAACGTAATATTTTCTATCTTGGCACATCACTTTTGCGTCGGCCACATTCATGCATTTTCTCAAGCACGCTCTACGATTCTTGAAGGTTTTAAGAGGGCCATCCTCTAATACGTTTCATAGATCAATGCTTATTCCTTCAACACTCGCCTTACAGATTTTATTAACCATCCTATATTCGCTCATTCGTTTGACCGTATGACCAAACCATCTCAGCGATCATTTCTTTATTCCAAAGGCGTGTAGTGAGAAGAAGAAGAATTTTACCTAAGCATATATTTTGAAAAGAAAACGAAATAAGTGATGTATTTAATACGTTTTATTTTTTTTGAAAATTATAATATTCTGTTTAATAAATAAACTGACAGGATATATTTAAAATTTTAATTAATACATGAGAAGTTAATTAATTAATAACATTCGCTGTATTGGGTATGACGATTGGTCGCCCGAGACACCGAGAAACTACCGCAGCATTAAGGCTTGTCACATTTCACGGAGCTGACCATGTGTAAGGTCCATTGTTCCTCACCAGGGTGACGTAGCAAATTCTGTTTTGATGCATATGTGTACACACATATACCTTATGCATACTGTATTATTGATTGTTTCAAATGCAGTGAAGAGATGGCGACACCGATGAGATGAAAATGAGAGAGAAAATGACACCGAAATGTAGTAATAATGAGGTAGAATATTAGATTTTATGAGGTTTCATTAGTCTTTCATGGAGCATTATAATAGATAATTAAGATAAATTATCGATGTCTCACAGAGTTGAGATGGGAATTTTGGTTAAGTTAACTGAACTTTTGTGATGATTAGCTTGGAATACTTAACGTTCTTGACCCGAGACAATTGTACTTAAAACCATACTTGTGAAATTCAACAAGGACAAGGTGAATATTAATCGTACACAACAAACACGGGTTACAAGACTGGCAAATACAATTGATTTCGAGGTGCCTAAAAGGAAAACGTCTGGACAAAGATAATATACTTTCACTGCTCCGCTTGTTTTTAACAAGTTACCTAATGAAACTAAAGAAATAACTCTACGCAAACCTTTTAAACATCGTATTACTAAGTTTATAATAATATCAGGTAGAAGGTATGCTGAAGAAGTGGTTCGCCCTTGACCTCTGAATTGGCAAAAACTAAAGTATACTCTAATATAATATTTATTTTTGTAAGTACTTAAATTCTTATCTTAATTTTGTATGTATATTTTCTTTTCTTTTAGATTTAGGTATTCCTATGATTTACTTTACTATTATTGATCTACTTTCATTCTTACGTTTATACTTTCTTTAATTGTCATTTGTTAATATTACATAAATATCATATGAGAATAACTGCCACAGAACAGGTTTTTACCTAGTGTGGCAGTTATTAGTAAATTGTGTTAACAAATGTAAATAAACAATAAAAAATAAAATAAAAAAAAACTGTCGTTCATCGAGTAAAGCTCGGTTGCTGAAACGAGAGGTTTTCGTACATTGACCCCACGCTACGTATCCTTGTCGCACGCGTGCGGTTATGTTGCTGTCACGCTCGCTCGCTGTGCCTGTGCGAGCGTGACAGCAACATAATTGTGCGCGTGCAACGGGGATGCATAGTGTGGGGTCAATGTACGAAAGTCTCTCGTTTCAGCGACCGCGCTTTAGTACAGTGAAGTGAATTATATATAAATAAATAGATTACTTGTCTAAGACCACTAATGAGTTTAAGATAATTACACAACTAGTTTCGACAACTACCGATGTTGTCATCAACGGGTGATGATTTAAACTGAATTAAATTTATATCGCCTAACAGTGAAGTGAATGTTCACTTGTTGAAAAAGTTCACTTTGAATTTTGGATTTTCAATATCAAACGGTGTTTTTTATCTACATCAACTTCTGTAAGTGAATTGTTGAATCCCGCCGGAAAATTTTCGAAACCATGGAGGGTTGGGGTGTTTTCAGTTTCCGAAAGTTTATTCACTCAGCCACCACAAAATTTTCGCTACCAAAAGGGAAGCAGTACAATTGGCTGCCAAATATTTCATCGTTTTAGCTACATCAACTTCTCAAAAAAAAAAAAAACAATAGTCCATCCCTATAGGGAGAATAAATAAGGTTGACTGACAAAGATTTCAGAATTACAATAGATTTAATAAACGATTTGTTTTCCACCTACTGAACTAATGAACGGTAGTTCCCTAAAGTGAACAATGTTCGTTCGTTTAGTGAAATTCTTAAACAACAATTCGTTCATGAACATGTTCCATCTCTATCACAGAGACGAAGGTATTTATATATGGGAGAGCATGTATGGATTTCTTTTATCGAGTGTCCATACTTTATATTCTTGTCTCATTTACGGCGGGGACATGTGATTACCTAAACTATTTTATGGTAATGATACATTTTCAATCCATAGATGGCGAAAACGTAGTTGTTCCAAACATGTAAAATAAGGTGCATGAATAACATATTATACAACATTCAAAATTTGAAAGATCTGAGTGGTTGTTCTTGGGTGGAATCGGTGAACGTTTCATTCTGTAAAGAAATCACTCGAGAGTAAAAATCCAATAAACGACTTCCATGCATTTTTCCTTATATAAATAGCTTCGGCTCTGTGAGACGTCTATAATTTTTAATTAATGATTATACCTCTGCGTACAATATCCAGTAATAGTGTTCTTAGAACATACATACAAATATATATCGTTATTATCGTGTTTCAATTAATTTGTCAATACGATTAAGAATTTTTCAATAGAATGTGGAGTTTATATTGAAGATAGAAGCGTTAAGAATTGTACATAATCAAGGATTTGAAATTTTATATTTCACACCTTTTATAGTGAATCTGAAATTTCTGAAGGGTCTGGGATGGTCCACTGGATTTTGGAAGCATCGCGAAGCAACATTGACTATAAAAGAAATTGACCGGGCCACTGTGCACTTTGTATTAGAGTTGTTTGGACAAACGACATGCAAACATAGAAATACGAACCTTGTTTGTACGAACCCTGTGCATGTTTGACGAGAGCCACAAGATATAGTGTGTTCTTAGATACAGTAAACTATTGCAAACCAGGGAAACGACTTTGCGATAGTTAGCGAAATAAAGAATTACCTGTGTGGAATATAGTGATAACTAGTAAGAATTTGGTTTAAATTAAACAACGGTGCTACGATTAAATTCATGTCCAGTGATTTAAGTAATGTAATGTTCACCAATATACCGTAAGAATGTTCACACATACCTAAATGTTCTAAATCAGTTTCTTTCATATATTAGAATGGAGTTGCTTTAGACACAAATGGTCCTTCCCATGATATATATATGTAGGTACATATATTGCGCCTCTGATAATAATACCACTATATTTTTTTTTAATAGCAGAATATAAATCAATATTATTTTTATGTACGTATATATGATATTCCTTTAAATTATATAACAAGAACTAGCTGTAAAAATGATGGTATCAAAGTATCGGTTTCTAAGGACATTATTTATGAAAAAAAAGAAAAACATTGTATCCAAAAATTTTTTTTTCGGAAAAACAATTTATTATAAAAAAGTTACGGACGTTGCACGAAGTTAAGTGGACGGACGGACGGACGGACGGACGCGCGGACGGACCGACAGAACGAAATTATTGTAATTGGGTTACGCCAGTAAAATATTATTGTTAATTTTTTAATTCCCTTCAAAGATCAGTATATATTTTTAATAATATTTTTATATATATGTTCTGAGAAAATAATTAATGTCTTTTTTTCACTGACAGATGGTGATTAATTAAGGTAAATTATAGAAGTCTCACAGAGGCGAAGCTATTTATATGGGAAACGTGTGCGGAATTTATAGCCGCCTGTACCACTTTACAACGCGCGTACCACGGGCATCGTCGCAATATACAGTAGTGTGCGAATTAATGTGAACACGTCATAATTATCACAATTTTACTGTTTTTTCACAGTTGGCAATATTTGTATGTCAAAGTAGCGGCCATTTCGTTTTACGTAATGAGACATACTAAGTTACAGACTTGTTGTATTTTGATTTTTTTTAGAATTATTGTGCTTTTGCCGAAGAAAGCTTTATTTGCTTATTATTTTAGAAGATGTGTATTAATCCCAAAATATTTCTGATAGAAAAAAATTAAATTGTATTCTTTTCTCTGTTTTCTTCGTCTATAACTGAAGACCCCATGGCAAGAAGTTGTTAACTAACATTTTTGTCAAAAATGAGTTAATAAGCCTTTCCATTGGAAATAAGTTCAGAACTTAAAAATAATTAGAACATGTTCAAATCATAGGGATGAACATATTAACTACACTTTTTCATAAAAATCAAATCAGTTACTAATAGGAAGAACATGTTATCTTCAATAATAATATGTTCATGCTATCATTCTGAAATTAACACGCCTTTTAATTTGATTGGAATATTTATGGTTAACATAAATTTTACTCTGGCAGTACTGTCATATGTTTGTTTTTATTTGAAGACTATTATTATATTATTTTTCAATAATTTTAAATGGTACGTACCATGTTTTGTATTATTAATTAACAAGCCAGGAATTTTGTAACTTTGAATAATGGATGGTAAAAATGGATAGCATTTGAAGGGTTGTTTGATGTTCGTGTTTTACCAATTTTAAAAAGGTGTTATTCTATTAAAAATGAGTTCCAGAGGCAAAAAAAAGGTTAACTTCATTTTTTTAGGGAAAATTAGTATATTTTTTTTTGTGCATAAATGCGTTTTTTTACTTTTTAAATACTTTTTTGATATTTTAGTGACATAAATGAATAAAAATTAATCTTGAATTAGCAATAAAACATATTTTTCAAAGGCGAAATGCAAACGTCTTATTATCTCAAAATGACTTGAATGTTAGTTAACAACTTCTTGCCATGGGGTCTTCAACTAATAAATGTTAATGTATATTATAGATATCTCACAGAGACGAAAATGTATTTTATTATGGGAAAGTAGGTATAGAAGTCATTTTGGGTGTACATAGGACTTATAACCTATCTTTATGTTTGGCTTAAGTGATCACTTTACACAATTTTAACATTCGCCATTTCCACCCATGATAGAATATACCATGGTTATTAATTTTTTTTTGGAAGTTGTATATATGTTCAAATTGCGTGTAAAGCTTTCACATAACAGTTGTAAGCGCCTTTCCACGCGGCCTGTACAAAGCCATTTTCATTCCCCTAAATCCCCACAGATGTCGCTAATGAGAAAATCTACATTGATTTTTTACGGAATTTTGAGAGCAATATACTTTAATAAATGTTGTTTTTTAAAATTATCACTTGTGTTCTTATTAATTCGCACACTACTGTACCTCTCTTTAAATTTCGTTTAACTCCGTATATCATAATTATCGCATATTGTGAGCGCAGCAGCAAGCGCTGTAGCACCTCGCGTTAAATTAAACAACTCGTTACCAAATTCACCAATGCATTACTATTTTGATGACAGAGTACACGCGAATTTCATTCGGATTCTGGAAGGGATAACTTGTCAACTTTTCAATTATTTTACTGCACATACATCACATTATTTCTGCACAGAATAATGCGTGCGTGAATTAAATGCACATTGCATTCAGTATTAATTGGTGGTTCGTTATATCAAAGTGAATTTAAGTATCGTGTTTCGGAAAATCAAGCGATAATACTAGGCGGTGCCTGGTTTAAATAGAGTGGGTTACACGTTATTATTACGATTACAATTACGATCTTCAAAAACTTCTGCACAAATTCCATATATCTTCACAAAGATTCAACATGAAAATCTCCGTAGCTAAGACTAAGAGCATGGTGACATCGAAACTGCTAAAACCATGCGAGCTTGCAATTGACGATAAAATAATAGAGCAAGTAACGAGCTTCAAGTACTTGGGTGTCGAGATATCCAGCAGTAACGACCTCTAACAAAGCCGCAACTATTGCTGGATGCTTGAGAAATGCTGTCTGGAGAAACGAACATATGCTCAAGGAGAGCAAAGTGAAGATATACAAGACCTGTGTCCGCCCAATCATGACGTACGGTATCGAGACAAGGGCTGACACTACCAGAACAAAAAATCTCCTAAGAACAACTGAGATGAAGACTCTCCGATCCATTGCGGGACTGACAATCCGAGACCGAGTGAGGAATTCCGAAATACGAAGGACCTGTGACGTCGAGGATATTGTCCGATGGGGAAGATCTAGAAGACGTTACTGGAGAGATCATGTGGAGAGAGCTTGTACTGAGAGAGTAGTGAGCATAGTAGCGAACAAGCTGCCGTCTGGTACCAGACTCCCAGGAAGACCGCATAAAAGATGGCGAGATAGCTGGACATCTGTATCCCAGGAACAGGCTCCGAGCAATGACAGGACGCAGTCCTAGATGAAGCAGAAGAAGAAGAAGACA
>JADDOH010018345.1:0-32839 GCA_016648135.1 Agrypnia vestita
TGATATTTTATTTGCTGTCTCTTGAACTTGAAGCGTTTTTAGCGCAATGATAATAAAGATTTTTCGTAGTTTATGCCCTGCTGGATGAAAACCTTATTAAGTGACATCCATTTTTCTCTTCGTTGATATACGTGAGATTCACAGTCATACGTGAGAACTAGAATTATGCATTGACTGACCAGTTTTCGTTCAAACGTAGTAGAAAAATACTTTTGAAAGTCATATTTTAACCACCTATCCATAGAGTCCATTCATAAATTGAACATAATTAATAAAATGAGAATAAAGAAGTCCCTACTGCTTTCGGTATCAGTCAAGGAGACAGTTTGAGTCTATTCTTATGTAATGTCATCATGGACACGATAATAGAAGATATCAAATCACTTGATCTAGGATACACAGCAGAAAACAGCAGGGTTGACATTGTATGCTATGCAGATGATGCAGTCCTTAGAGCGGATAGTGAAGATAATCTACCTTTACTCCTACACAAATTCCACATCTGGGCACAACGATTCAACATGAAAATACCTATAGACAAAACAAAAAAAATATGGTAACTTTAAAACAGCCAGTACGCTACAAAATTTTAGTAGAAAAAAAAAATAGAGCAAGGCGTTGAAATATCAAGCAGTATTATAAGAAAAAGTTAGAGAACAAGCAAATAAAGCTTGAGAAATACTGTATGGAGAAACAAACACATATTAATCGACAGTAAAATGAAAATATATAAAACCTGTGTAATGTGTAAGACCGATCATGACATATGGTATTAAAACACGAGAACGAAGAACCACTTAAGAACCACCGAAATTAAAACTCTTCAACCCATCAGAAACAGAATACGGGACTCCAAAAATCGGAAGATCTGCGATATCGTGCGATGGGGAAGAAATAGAAATACATAGTGGACAGATCGGATTCGACGAGTTGTAAGAATAGCGAAGAAAAAATCACCTGCAGGCTCCAGACCTCTAGTAGGACATCCAAAACGATAGAGGGACAGCTGTTCATCCGTATCCCAGGAGCAGGAGAAGAGAAATAACAGAACACAATCCCAACACAAGCAGAAGAAGAAGATATACAAACATATTGAGAAAAGAATATGTTTTGTTTGTAATGAAAGTGTGACCATTAATCTTACATCGTTTTGAAATGAAAGACACGTTTATTTTTCGACGATCCAAGATTTTCACAGTACCATCATATTTAACCTTAGGAAAATAACGTATATTCCCAAATCCATATGCACTTTGATAAATAGCCAATACTTGGATAGAGTTTCGTGAAACCAGTGAGAAAAAGTGTGAAATGGAACAAGACTGTCGAGGAGAAGTTTTGTTGAGCTTTACATAGCAAATATCCTGTTAAAAGATTCTGCCTTTGTCGGGAAAGCTCAGCTCAATTTGGAATTTATGTAGCTCGGCAGACATGAATATTCACGACGGAGCTCCATCACTTGGAGAGATATCTTTAATGTAAGGAATTGAAATGAAATCGAGGCAGGCGGAGAACATTATCGCTCAATACAAGCAAAGAGCTATTTCCTCGTAATAAAAATAAATAAATAAAATTATCGTTCCGATTGTACGATAAGACTAACACATTATGAAATTAGGCACAACATTTAACAATTGTGCAATAATTTTAGGGTTAACCTCAAAACTGAAAGTCACTATTAAATACGGAAATTTCGCATGGCATTAAAAAATTCGCTTTTAAAATAATACAAACCAACAGGTGTCACCGGCATGTACAATGTCCGATAAAATAGCGCGTAGATATATATTTTTTTATTGCGTTAACTTATTGTGTGAAATTAATTAATCATTATTTTACTGTCATCGAAAATATGTTTCTTTTCCGAATTTCAGAGTGATTTCTGGATAGGAAGTGGTTTAAATATTTATCATATTATTCCTCGCTGAAAAACAAATGAAATGTAATAAATCATATAAAAAGCTCATTTTTTTCATATATACATTAGTATAGTCCTAACAGAATAATGTTATCAATTAAAAAAAAAAAGTGTTGTGGAAATGGAATTTTTCATATACTTACGTAAGTATACTTACCTGTTCTTATACTTAGTATGTATACTTGTACATATGTACTTGGTTGTTAATAAATTATATAATGAAAATACGCATGTTTCCATGGTTGTTCAGAAACTTTTGTTGTATACGTTTGTGTATTACTTTTCTGGGTTATTTTGCAGTCTGTATTCAAACTCTCTGCTCGACATTTCGAAAGTAATAATTTTTGACCCTGTAATAACAGGATCAAAAAAAACTACAATAATCCTGTTTCAATCAACACATATGTGTGTTTCTCACGTGAAGCTGTGCTTGGGTAAATCTTAAAAGATAATTCAGGTAAATGTTCTTTTTACAAATCTGAGAATGGATTATATTCTGCTTTATTTAAATTTTAAAGGTAGGCGAATCATTTTTGCAATGTAAGATAATAACAATTTCACTAATTTTTTCGTGATTCTTCTCAATATAAATATTAGATGTGGCATTTTAATATTAATTTTGACAGTTTTCAACTTACTTTTTCTGGGGATAAAATATTTTGCCAAAGATTTTCAATACATTGGTATTGAAATAATAATTCAATTATTATTACACCCGCTATAGCACGCTCTCTGCGATGGCCGTGCTTCCCATTTTCAAAAAACGCAGTTCCACGTCATTAGCATCGCCATCAGCCCTAGCTTTTCATTCGTCGCTGGAACAACGGCGGCTGTCGCTTCTTTCGAAACATTCACAAAAATCACAAACGAAACGCGAGACACAACGGAAGACTTGATCACAAAAGAAAATCGGGCGAACCAGCCCGCTGTATCACCACAAATACATAATAGCATCAACAATTGCCTGCCTGACAATATCCAGAACATTATTCGGGAGGAGACCAAGTCTGCAGCTTTCGACAGCGACGACAGCTTCCCACCAAACAATGGACCGCGCTTGAATTAGCGAGCGAAAAGAAAAAATACGCGACGGCGAACCGAGTTCTGGCTCTTCATTGTTTCAGCCTTTTACCGACTTATGAAAATCGCACACTGTACACGATTTAGTAGTGCGTAGATGCGACGTCCGACACGATCCGGATTTGTTCGGAAATTTTTGCGATTTCGTCCGATGTATATTGAAAAATTTGCCAAAGTGATTCAACTGCGTGATTCAGCGCAGATCATGGCGGAGAATCTCTAAAGAACTAAAAAAAAAGTAACCCATAAAAAAACAAGTTTTTATTATTTATTAGTGGAAACTGGTTTGGCGCTTAACCTACGCGTTGGGCTTCGGTCGAGCGATGCTACGAAAGGGAGTAATAAAAAAATTCCAAAAATCCAAAATTATACTATAATCAGGTTCCGTGTCTACCAGACGCGTTGAAATATAACTTTTTTTAAATGAAAATTTGATATATCTTCTTGATCGTCGCCACGAGTCTGCTTGCAAAGTTTCAGCTGGATTGGATCACGGGAAAAGGGTTAAAAATCGATCAAAAGTTTTCTCGTCAAGCAAGCAGACGCCACGAGTTAATTAAAGGGAGTAATAACTGTAAGTTAAATAATTTGGTTTAACGAAGGTGAGGTATAATTATGTACCTCGAACAAAAAAAACCTTTAAATATTTCTCCAATGTAGTGAGCTGTCGTTGCATTTCGATTCTCCCCACTATTTGTGAATCTATTAGGTAGATAGTCATGAAATTTGTCATTATTTAAGTCTGCTGTAATAGAATTTTCCAGAAGATACAGATTATTCATTTGGCATAAACGTTATTGGGGAAATGCGAAAAGTAAAATGATCGTTACCAACATAAGACGCAATCAACGTGCGCGCTCAATACGTACGATAATAATCGTACGACAATAATCGAACGACAATAATCGTACATAATAATTCGTATCCAAAGTGCGACCGGCCTTACTCCAGAGATAACTGCGGGATGCCGCCCTGGAGCCACCCACCGCGCGCGGGTTTGTCTGCTCACCAAAATATCAAAGATGTGACGCTAATATTTCGTTCCCTCTATCTTTAAAATGAAACAATGAATAACTTTCATCACAGAATCACTAGATTTGGTTACTTGAATATATTAATTATCTTTTATCTTATATTCCACGGGAAACACTGAAAACAATTTCTTGATTTAAAGCAATAACAAATTCAAAACCAATCTCGACGCCTTCAAATAAAATTTCAAAAACTATTTATTTTATCTTTCAGTTACTTTAAAGCGCCACACTTCCCTGGGAGAGAAAATTTAGATAGAAGTTGGGTGATTTTTTACACGGAGGTGATTATTTTATTGTATTTTGTATTAATATTTGAGTTATTGATTATTGCTTTAGTTTTGAGAGGAGCAGACCCTCTCATCATCAGGTATGATTATCAATCTATTCAGATAAGGATATAGGAGCTAAGGGAGCCACCTAGTGAAGAGGATTCTGAAAAGACGCATGAATAATATCACATTTCAAAACACTTCTCCGATTCTTGACTTGTTTCCGTTAATGGCCAAAAAATCCTTCCCACTAAGCGGCTCCCGGCTCTACCCGAATAAATTAATAAAACTTTATATTTAAGTTAGTTATTAGCATCAGCTGATGATGAGAAGAACTGCTCCTCTCGAAATTATAGTAGTAATATATTTCGCAATTATTGTTTGTAGTCTAAAATTAAAATATAAATGATAGTAACTGTTCGAATAATATTTTTTCTTCTGTATGAATGCTTGAACGTTGACCCCCCCTCATACATCCCTTCACCGTAACACATTTGCATGGTTTACTTTTTCAATTTTTAGTACCTACACCAATAACTCTGAAGGAGAGAACATTGTTCTCGAAACATGTAGATTGTTTAATCTAATAAAGTGGTGAAAACAAAGTGATTTGTGTAATATTTTAATAAATGATAGTATTTTAAATGCAGTATTTGAATAAGGTCATGCGCCACCACAGAAGTATAATAATAAGTTGACTGTGCACATGTCTGTGTATTCCTATCCTGCGCGCAATATCCTTGTATGTTCTTGTCTTTTGTGCAGTTTTGATACACAAATGATCCAATTACTCACTGTAAATACGCTCCGTAACGCAATGCGCGTCATTCGGTTCCCACAATTTTCTCCGCAAGCTTCTACCCCGGCGGCGTGTGGCGTCCCGCTCTAAAAATACGGCGGAAAAATCCAGTGTAACTATTCCTAAGGGTTTGTTTGCTTTGCGCGGGGGGAGGCTGTGACACGCCGCCGCCATGTTCCCGGAGGCTTCACAATTAAGAGAGTTGCCGGCAATAATCCGGAGGGTGCTCCAGCCCTTCAAGGGGCATTTCGTTTACTGCCGCTCCCCGGCCACTTACCCGGGGCGGGTTCCTTTTGTCCCGCCACGCTTTGCATAGCCTTTCACCGAAGAGGACAAATAAATGTTTTATCATTTCAATCTGCGGTGTGGTTGATTTAATGAATTGTATTTTGCTTATTGATTAAGATGCATCATACACGTCTCAAAGAGACGAGGCTATTTATATGGGAAAGCATTTATGGAAGATTCTATTTGGATATATGGAAGCATGTATGGAAGAAGAAGAAGGAAGGCTTATAAAAGTCAATATTGGGCATCCGCAGGTCGTCCAATTAAGACTTCCAAACTTGCTCTTCTATATAAATAGCGTCGTCTTTACAAATAGTACGATTATGTGAACTGGAAGTGGCTCAGTCCAGGAGACTTCCAATCTCAATGGCAATGATGATGACAATGTAAACCCGAAGTAATTCTGTTCAGGAGACTGTTAATTTCAATGGCAAGATGATGATAATGTAAACTAGAATTAGCCCTATCTAGTTGACTAGTAATTTCTATAGCGCTGATGATGCTAATGTAACCCGGATTAGTAGTTTCAATAGCGATGATGATGAAAATACAAAGTCCTCCTATCCAGTTGACTAGTATGTGTACCTTGGTCATAAGATAAAGTTGGGAAAAGAAAACCAAACAGCAGAACTACTGAGAAGGATAGGTCTGGGCTGGGCAGCATTAAGTAAATTGAAACACTTGTTTGAAAATAAAGAAATCCCAGTATGCCTGAAAAGAAATGTGTTCGATACATGTATCCTACCGATGTTGACATATGGCCTAGAAACAGCGACACTAACAGAAAAAAGCATACACAAATTAAATTAAAATGTACACAGCGGGCCATGGAAAGGCAGATGCTCGGCGTGAGCCTTCGAGGTAAAATCAGAAATGAAGAAATAAGACGCCGAACAAAAGTTCCCGATATTATGGACCGTATTGCGAAACTAAAATGGCAGTGGGCTGGATACATGGATCGACAGGAGGATACTAGATGGGCACCCAGAATACTACAGTGGAGGCCCTGGACGAAAAATAGAAGCGTCGGAAGACCTTCCAAAAAGTGGTCTGAAGACATTGTCCAGCAAGCAGGAGAACCTGGATGTGAAAGGGGAGAAACAGAGATGAGTGGAAGAAAATTGAAGAGGCCTACATCCAGCAGTGAAGGGAAAAAGGCTAAGGAAGAAAAAGAAGTTAATTTAAACCGGAAGCAACCCTATTCAGATGACTACTTATTTCAATAACGATGATAATGATAAAGTAAGCCAGAAGTAGTCCTATTCGAATGATTACTTATTTCGAAGCGATGATGATGATGAAGTGATTCTGCTCTGGAGACTATTAACCTCGATGGCGATGATGATGATAATGCAAACCGGTGGTAATCCTTTACTAATGATTACTAAATTCAATGCGATGATGGTGATAATGTAAGCCGGAAGTAATTCCGTCCAGGAGACTATTAATTTCGATAACCATGTTGACGATATTCTCCTCTAAATAAATAGCTTCGAGACATCAATAATTATTAACCCTCAGTTGACAAAATTCAGTAATTATGTTCTTATAACAGATTGTACTTAATGAATTAAAAAATCACCGTATCGCCTAATATTAATTATGTACATGCGAGTCTTTCCATTTAAGAAAGACAGTTGAATTAATTTGTGTAAAAAGTGCATACGAAGCACATTGTTTCTTTGTTGGTGTTAACACCCGTAAACACCAGCTCAGTGAAATAATATGCGTCGTACGCATGGCTTACACATACTAATTCGTTTGTTTTTCTTAAATGCAAAAAGGTCTACATAACACGTAATTCTATTGCAAAATGATAAATTGAATATTAGTGTAGGTATAATAACGAATTAATTTAAGGATTCGAGATCGATTGTATAATCCAGTTCCAGAGAATCACTTATTATTTGTGATCCAGAAGTGATCAATGTTTTAATAAAGAATTTTCCGACTTTATGAAACATCAGATAAGATTTTAATTTCAGCTCTAAGGACATCGCAAGCTGCAAGCTTGCCTAATTTAAAACGGTTTCCAAATAAGAAGTATTATTAAATCTTTATATTTCTGGAGCACTTCAAGAGAATCGAGTTGAAGCACTCTTCAACTCCGCATTGGCTTTCAATTCCTTGTTAGTGGACAAAAGACATGCTCGGATCTTTGAAGTTATCAAGATCGCCGTGACCCCAAGCACTTGAGATTTCTGCCGATCCAAACTCATACTGAGAAAATATTTAATACCTGATATTTTACATTAATCGGGTGAGCTTATTACAAATACGGTGAAAGTGGCTACTCGAAGGAAGTGTGGGCCACTCTGAAATCATTAAAGCTCTTTTTTTTAAAGTTATTTTCTTTTATTTTCATTTGATACGTTGCATCATTCAGCAACTCAAGCCCATTTTCAATATGTTAAATAAAGTTTTGTTTCACCGATTAGGTAAATCTTTTTCAAATCAAAATCAAAATAACTTGTCTCTAAAAGTTTCGCGAAAAGTTTAAATGCAAAACCATAACATTGCAGTAAAAGAAATTAATATAATTTTTATTTTGTATTTTACCCACAACGAGGATTTTAAAATTGGTATATTTTTTGATAATATGCTTTTATCAATCAATTCAGTAAAACATCCATTTTTATCAAACATTAATTTTCAATTACGTATATTTAAGTGTATATTTTCATCAATTGCAAGTTGATGATTTTATTTTTGAAAATATGAAGAAACTACCTGCAAAATAAACAATAGGACTACAAAAGTACTAAAATATTTCCTTGATTTATCCCAGCTATTTATAGGATTAGCAATTTGGATACATTTTTATCATTCATTCTGAAGTTTGTGACGTGGTGGTTGTTTAATCGAGAAAGAATGTATCATACTCTATGAGTACCTATGTACATATATGTTTAGGTCTTCCCCGGCATATACTAAGGATGTCTTCTGTCTTCCTTCATGTAAGTGTCTTATTTCGGTCTACCCTGGAACCTCATCATCATCACTCTTGATTCTACAACCCCTAGTGGGTCTTGGCCTCCTCAAGAGTCTTCCTCTACAACTCTGGAACCTATTGTAGATATATCCTCCTTTATTTTAATATATTCTTTCAGTCCATCCTGGCACCTATTAGAGATATATCCTCCTATATGTCAATATCTTCTTTCGGTCTATCATCCTTATTGGAGATATATCTTCCTTCATCTCGATGTTGTCACGAGACCGTGGCTGCAGGAGACAAATATAGCTTAAATTAAGTATTTTTTTTATTTTTTGTTTTATTTATCTCCAAAGTACTCAACACCAACTTAACACATTTGATGACCTGTATGACCTGACCTAAGTGATCACTCTACCCGATGCAACGTTCATCAATTCCATAGTAAGAACATCCACACATTATCAAATTTTTCGAAAGTTGTATAAATGTTCAAATTCTGGGAACCTTCTGTATTTTTGATTGGACTGTACTAGAGAAATCTGTAGTCCTTTCTCATTAAACAGTTTACATAGATTTTGGTGTAAATACCTCTACATTTACACCAGAAAAATGAAAATGTATGTTCTAACGATGAAATTGGTGATTGTTGCATTGTGTAGAGAGATCCCTTAAATGTTACTAACATATACGTTTGGGTGGTTTGGAGATGGTTTGAAGCGGTTGCTTTTTCGAGTCACCACCGTCATGCGACGGAAAAGCTTCAAAGGCGTAGAATATTTGATGATTTATTATCTCGATAAAACAAGTAAAAAATATACATGAGTATGATTATACAGACAATGATAGATACTCTAAGGGCCACAGCCTCCGGCCACCCGTCGGAGGTCTACGAAGGACTGACATGCTCGCCTAGGGCGTGTGCCTCTTTTTATATGGTTTAAGAACAGATGAGTCTTCTGTGTGATTGTGAAGAAATCGTCCGAAATCGTGCTGATGGTGCAATGACCTGCCGGTCGCGCGGGTCTTGCCCGTGCCTCTATTTGCTTATGTGGCATTTCCTGCTACCGTGTGTGTGGGTATGGGGCCTAAATTGGTGGTTTTCTGCTTTGTGGTATGAATTCCACATTCGTTTCTCATATAAATAGTTTCGTCTCCGTGAGACTTCTATAATTCATTTTAATTAAATAATAATCCCGGGAGGAAAAATCCAGTAATTGTGTTCTCAGAAGATTTATATAAAATATTCTTTATTTATCTTCTTCACTGCCCTTCGTTATTTATACTCCATTCGTAAAAAATATTCCCAGCCACTAAGAAAAAGTTTTGACCATAAACTCGACGTGATTTTTTGCTGCCTCTTTGAACTCACCGATCTTGGTCTGAAAACGAAACGTTAAATTTTTGTTATCAGAACGTTAATTATAATTTATTTTATCAAGGCTCAAATATTTGATAATTTATTTTCATTTTGCTTGGATAAAAACGGTCTCTTGTTGTGTTTCTGTTTGATCATAAAATTTCTTCATGGTCCAGTTGTTAAAACTTCTCGGTCTAGATTCATAGGTCAACACAAGCATAGTTTAAAAATTAGTTAACAAAAAATGATGCATTAAAATAATGCTTTTATGGCTTATAACAAAACTTTGCAATTTACGAGTTTGATTAGATTCAAAATCTATTCACTCGCCTTACTTTTAATCGTTCGAGATGGATTCTCTCTCGATGGACGATTGTTCATAATTAGACCTTCGACCCAGAGGATAGGTCCGAAGTCCGAGGTTCTAGATTCAGGCTCCTCTTTTCGCGTTCGGTGTAGTCCCTGGAGTTTCTGTGCGCACCCTTGCTTACAATGGTCGCAAACCAGATATCCTCTAGGCTGATGGCTCCACCAACCTGGGGCTCTTCTGCTTGGTACCAGGCAGATTCCATGTGAGTAATTATTCTCTCGTCACTAATGGTGTAGCTGCAGTTTTCTCTGCTGGTTATCCATAGCAGATACTCTGCAAGCTACGTTATCAATATTGCAGTAGAGATGGCTCGTTCATGAACGAACTGTTCTATTAGAACAGTCCACTTTACTGAACGAACGAACAGTACAGTTCACTTTAGTGACTAACTAACTAACTAACTAACTAACTAACCATCACGCCGTCTCCCCGCAGGGGTAGGCAGAGAGGATTGAACGCCACACTCTTCTATCCTGACACACCACTTTTGCTTCGGCCACATTCATACATCTTCTCATACAAGTTCTACGGTTGTTGCGGCTTTTGACAGGGCTATCCTCAAACACTTGTTGTACTTGATCATGCCAGGTCTTTCGCGGACGCCCTCTATTTCTGTTGCCTTCAACACTCTCCTCATATATTTTCTTAACCATCCTTTCCTCGTTCATACGTTCCACATGACCTAACCATCTCAGCACTCCTTTTTTTATTCTATTTACCACTCTACAGCCAGCATTACATGCACGTCTAATTTGTTCATTCTATACTCTATCGACCAAAGATTTTCCACACAAGCGTCTTAGTGACCGCATTTCTACCGCATTCAGTCTACTTTCATTCCTCTTTTGCCAATTCCAGGCTTCACTTCCAAACATTAGGGTTGGCACTAGAACGCCATTATGTACCGTAGTGAAGTAGGTGGAAAATAGAAAATACCCCCCCCCCATGTAGTGGCGGCTGATACATTCAGTTGAAATAGATATGATGAGTATGTAAATAACTATAATTCAAAGAACTACTGAACGATTCAAAGTGAACAGTGTTTTATATTATGTATTTCTTTTTTTATTTAATAAAAACGTTTTTTATAGTGACGGTCGGTGAATGGTTTAGATTTTATGACCGTGCGGCCTCGAACTTGGTTCAATTCACTTGACTGAACGATTCAGCGAATTGAACTAAAATTCCCATCTTTATTTTGCAGTAAGCGAAGGCGCAGACCTCAGTAGCGCGAGTTATCACAACTCGATTATTGAAATCACTCGAATAACTCGAGGTGTGTCGTCAACGAGTACTAATTCAGTACTCGAGTAACGAAAAACGAGTACTGAGTCAACAACTACTCGTGTAGTATTCGAGTTCGCTGCAACTATTTGACAGTTACTGATTAGTAATCCTGTGCTATTCGATATGAAAACCAGGAAAACAGGTGAATGGAAAGAATACAGGAAAGTGAGAAAGGCGACAAAACAAGAATATTCAATATTTTAATAAATGAGGGCACTGTTTTATTCCACTATATTTATTTTGAATTGTTAGAACGTTTTCGGGATTTCTCCCATTGTCAATAACAACACGTTTACAACTAAATTAAAAATAATTCGAGACAGAATTTATAGGGATTGGGTGGGTGTAATGGTGGTGGGGATCGGGGGTGGGGTTAGAATGGATAGGAGTGGGGAGGTTATGGACGGTATCTGGACGTTAATTATGTTTTTATTATTTGTTTTATTATTATGTATTTCTAAAATCTCCAAGATGTCCATTTTTCTTCCTTTATTGCACCCATATAATAATTTCGAATCAAACTTATGTCCCTCCATTCTGGCACGCTCTGCCATTTCTGAATTTAAACTAAAGTTTTTTACGGCTCTTTTATGCTCTTCAAGTCTTTCCTTTATTTTTCTCCCACTTTGTCCTACGTAAACCGCGTCACAATCTCCACAATTTAATTGATAAACTTCCTCATTTTTTTAAATATTATAAATGAATTTCCACAATGTTACAAACAAAAATTTGAACATTTAAGAATATTCAGTTGTGGTACTCAGTTCACAGCTAATAATCAATACTAAACAGCGTGTCTGTATTAAGCAATTTCTCGCACCGGGGCATTATTGCGGGCGGGTACAGTATTGAAACCTAGTGTTATTGTTTCAATTGTATTATCTCGGCGTCATAATTCGTGTATTCAAAATATGAACACGAACATGAAGACTGAGCTAACAAACTGAAGCATTATTTGCAAACATGGCTCATTCTAGAATACACAGAGAGTTGAAAATGAGCTCTGAATGTCATTTTGTACAACATTTTTGACATAATGAAGATTTTGTCAAAATGGGCAAATTAACCGCCTTGATAATTGTGATTAAAATCACAAAAACGATCGGTGGCAGAATAAACCGGAAGATATTCCATTACCATGTACGCCCGTAAAGCTTATGAGCATATTGTAGCAATTGAAATGGAAGAATCACATAAACACGATTGTAAATATAACTCCTGTGTGTCGGTGGTGTAACGTAGGTCTACATGTCATAGAAAATATGAAATATCTGCCTTATTTACGAAAACTAAAACGCCACATTTTTTGTAATTACCGGAATAGACATTTTCACACCAAAATGACTAAATTAAACTGTTACGAATGTACGTATTTTTTAATTATAAAATATTTACTCATTAGTCTAGTATTTTTGGCCAGTGTGTAAAAGGGAGCTGAATATTGCACGTCACAGTTAAATTGAGCAAGAAAAAGCACGACAGTACCACACATTTCATGTAGGACAGAGATGGCGGTTGCTTGGGTTTCGGTGAAAGAGAAAACAATTTAGAAAGTGTACGGTAGAGAGTAACGCGTTAGACAAAGCGTTACACATGTTAGACAAAGACGGACTGCAGTCACCATGTCGTTGAATATAGTTGGTAATAATACGTCGGCGTGAGCGCACGCAAATTCGATACGCCATAATTTTTTGATAATTTACTAAAATAATGCAAATATGTATGTTTACCTTACCTAATTATATAAAGGGACCTTTAAAAAGTCTTATCTGTATTGAAAAAATATATTTTTTACCACATATTAAAAACTATGTCGATTTTTAATCATGTAACACTATGCTACACCACCGTTCCCGAAGGTATTTTTTAGCACAGTCTTTTAAGAGTTATGATGTTGCGTCATCTCCTTTTGTTTACTTTTCGACTTCAGATGCTTTTGTCAATTTTTGCATTATAATTTTTGTAACGGAACCACAGCAACGCAGGTTTTGTTTTCGTAAAAATAAATAATATTTTCCTTCCACAGAAAATGTCTTGTTCTAAGCTCCGTGGGAGGGGAAGGGAAGAACCTTGCCTTCCAGCTGGGGGGGAGAGGGGAGGGGAGACATTCCATCAATCATCCCTCGGGACGCGGCGGAATATTATTAACATGAGGATCATTACACGTCCTTACGAGAAATCATTTCCCCATATGTTGCAGACCCGCAAAATACAAAAAGATTTATTTTATTAAAGAAGTCGAATGTGGTTTCTTTGTATAATATAATGTAGGTATATTATCCCAACCCTTTATTAAGTATACTTTTTTATAATGTTTCGAACGTGACAAATATTTTAGAAATAATCTGTCTTAGTAGTTAAAAAAGTTATGTTACCGTTCTCTATGATAGTATTCTAGAAATAAGTATTTAATGAAAGTATTAGTGGCCTGTTATGATATATAGGCATCGATCGGTTTCGATACCTCTAAATCATCAGCATAAAATAATGTGTAAAATAAAAAGCGAAAAGAAAATGCTTTTATTAACGTGGTCGCAGTTTATAATGTGACAGTGAAAATATAATAAATATGTTTTAAATATAGGGTTAAGTCTTACTAATTATAAATTATTTTTGCGTGAGTATTTTGTTTTCTTAACTTATGTTCCTATTATTTATGTATAAAAATACAATTTTTATTTAAAAAATTGTTTTGTGATACGAAAATATGATTACAAAACGCTGAAAATTATTATTGCAGAGTAATCTTAAATGTTATTTTATTCTAATATTTATTATTATGTATATTACGTGCCATTTTACACATTTCGCAATCGAGATTATTTATTAGAAAGGCTTTTTCGGTCATATTTGTGAAATAAATTGGCAAAATTTTCAATTTGTGGAACGGAAGAAATCTCTAAGCGTCTATATAAATAGGTAATCTAAAAAGTCATTCTTTACCATAAGAAAATTATCAAGATATGTTTATTTTTAAAATAAACTATGACTGAGGTATTTTGCATCTTTCGGACATATTACCTATTATCTTTACATTCGAGTAAATTAATTGGCATATATGTTTAAGTATTACTATTTTTGTAAAAAAAACATGAAAATGTGAATAACAGCAGGTACACCACAAGTTTCACAACCTGGGCCCTGAGTGTAAAGGCAAATCATTTCATGAGATTTAATTCAATAGTTTAAGTTATTATTAGTCAGTATTGTTTTTATTTATTTTATTTTATTTTGGGAAACATACAGTACAATGTAATAAAAAAATATATAATAACGAAAAAATATTCATTTAGCATGACCAGTGAAGTTTCCTCGAAGCTGGTAAAAAAATTAAGTAAAAAAAATGATAAAGAATATGTGATAAAACTTTAAATTGTGATAGGCAATCATTTCAAAGATTTAAATTATGATAATGCATAAAATGGGAAAGGTGGGAAGAGAAAGGGAATGGGATTCAATTAAAGAAGTATTAAATTTATGTCAATAATCATAAATGAGTATAAGGAATTTCTTTTTAAATAAAATCAAATGGTCAGTAAAAATGTCTAGGTTATTTGTAGAATTAAACAGATTGTATTTCGAAGTGGAACGAGTTACAAAGCAGTTTTTTAAGTAGTTAGTCCTACCAAAGTTTGGGTAAAATAAATTATTTGAACGCGTTGAGTATGTAGGATAGCTTAAACCTATTTGTTCTAATAAATAAAGTTCTAAAAATAAGGTTCTAATAATAAATAATATTTATAAAATCATTAACAACCAAGTTGTTAATGATTTTATAAAGATAACACAGGTCTTTTATGCATCTTCGATGTGATAGAGGAGGGATTGTCGTTTAAATACAAGTGTAATATTATAAAAGTAACTTGCATGCACTGTATTTAACACTTTTTCATAAAGCAATCATGAGACTATAGAAAAAGAAAAAATATACATAATTGAGGTTTTTCCAGCACTCTGGATATTACTGGAAAGGTTTAAATGTTGGTCGATAATAACTGAAAGTTTGTGAATTGAAATTCCCTATTTAAAATGCGACATAACGGCTACAGTTTTATTGTGACGACAGTTTTATTATGATTTTTTGGCGATCTCATAGAAACGGATTCTTGTAAAAGCAGTGATATAGTGTGTATTATAAGCAGCCAGCGAAATACATAACTTGAGTACCTACCGGGTGTTCGAAAGTGCGATTAGACGTACGAATATTCTGGAAAGATGTGTATAAAGTGTTCCACAGACGAACGAATAGTGCAAAATTATTGTGAATCAAAATCAGTGACTTTGGTGATTTATCACCATTATTTAAAAAAACTTTATTTAATTTTTCGTGTTCTATTTGTCTCCCATCGCAATCACATCGATTTTGTGAGGCGATTCTCTTAATTTTTTTTATCTATTTTCATTCTTAAGGGCTCAATTGTATCCAACGTAGATATTTTATAAAATGTTTAACAATTCATTCTTTGGTTTCCTTAATAATTTCTTCCTCTTTTGTTACAGGTAAGTTCCTGATTCTGTGAAGAAATATAGCCTGCCAAGGGACGGTGAGTTATCTTCTCGGAAGTATATTAGTAAAGCACTGGGTGCATCGTAGACTAAGCAGATGTTTATTATGTACAGTTAGTTATTCAAGTACATACCTCGATAACTCGGTAAGGTCGTCCCATTTTGATAGTAAAAACTCTTTTCAATTTTAATTCAACCAAATAAAAGTCACGGCCTGTGTTATTTTAAATTTGTATTAATACTTTTCATAATTCATTTTCTGATTTGTATAATCTTTTGTAAATCTTGAGGTAAATCTGCTTCTTACAAAATTGCTACTTTTCAGTGTACTAATGTTTTTGCCATCTGGTTCACTGTTCCCTGTGAAGCTTTCTTAGTTCTTCACAGAAGTCCAAAACTCGTTTTAGGAATATTTAGATGAAATTAAATTTTAATATTTATTTCTATGTTTAATATAAACACGTTTTATTATAAAATAAGACACACCAAACAGAATGTCAAATTGAAAAAATTATCGAAAAAAAAAAAATGTATATATATATATATATATATGTATAAAACAATATATTTTTGGCAACACCAACTGGTTTCGGAACCACCGTTTCTTATTCAGGGTAAAATGCAAACAAAATGTTACAAAATATCGGCGATATATTTTTTGCTAGTATTTTATTTAAATTAATTATTTTTTTCTATTTTTTTTAAATAAAATTGAGATGGGAACACGGAATACATGTTACATCAATATCTTTACTATTTTCTTACTAAGCTAAGCGCCTTTACTATGAAAATAGGACTAACTTGCTGATGCCCTGGAATTGGACTCGAACCACCGAGCATCAGATGAAAGTTATAAAAGATGAAAGCCTTTTTTTAAATAAAAAAGGGTCTCTTAAAAATAAAAGTAGCGCATTATCCCGACTAGAGAAAATTATATTTTCTAATCTCAATAGCAACCAAATATTTTTTTAAAATATAGATTTTGCTGCTTCTAACTGATTTATACAAAATATGTGTTTTAACAACATATATCACAAAAATGTCATTTACATCGCCTATTAAGTAAATAAACAATGTCATCAAATATTCAATTACTGGAATAGCGACTAACATTTTACTAAAAATTTACTCACAAACTTGAAATGTATTTTTCATATTTTCATCATATTTTCATCAAAACAAATTTTCTACTTACATCCCTCTGCAAGCGAAATTTGTTAAATGATGGGGTTTTATAGTTTCCATTAAATTCCGTCCTATATAAAATGGCCACTAATTGCACTGATTACGGTCTATGCTAAGTGATGCCCACATGATTCGATTGGTTCCGATCTGACCAATCAGGCGGCAGGAACTATCTACCTGACATTTACAAACAAAAGAGAACGTATCGATTCAAGTTTTAAAAATTGGGTCAAAATTTTGCCAGGAAATTCGCTATTTTTTCGAATAATATTCATCCGTTCTATTGGGAAAAGAGGATAATATAAAAAAAAATCGGTTTTAAGATTAACGCTTGCTTTTCAAAGCACGAGAATTATTTCATATTTTTTTATTGGTTAAAAGTAGAAAAATGCTTGATTGGTACATAATGGAATTCTAGTGCTTACCCTAATGTATTAAATCGAATCGTGTAAAAATTTCCAAAAAAAATGAAAGTATACCGAATGCAGTCGCTTAGAAGCTTGTGTGAGAAATCTATGTTTGTTAGTTTGAAGAATTTATAAATAAGAATTAAATACAATTCGGGCTGCTGCGTGGTAGATATAATAAAGAAAGGGTATAATAATATAATATGGGTGTTGAAGGTAATTGAAACAAAAGACGTATACGAAACCTTGCATCAAACATTGGATGAATGTTAAAAACGAAGACATGCAATGAAAGGTATATGGAAGTAAACGAAATGTAAAAGTTGTGTGTTTGGGTAATAAAATATGGAATTCTATTTATTCTGTACAGTTATTAAATATAATCTCATGTTAATATAAATTTGTCGTTTGCATGCATTTTTTGTAACGTTGATTTTCGGCACTATGACACTGTAAAAACATCGACTGTAGTTTAAGTTGGCGTATGACTTGAGAGATCTTTCCGCTAACACGAATAAGTGCACTGCGAACATAAAAGTAATTTTTCACGCTTTTTCGCTTGAAGCGAGCTTTGGACTCCTCAAGATATTTTTTGCAATATTATTCTTTGTCATCTCCGATTCTAGCTCCCTTTAAGAGATAGTCAAAGAAACGTTTACTTTATTAAAAAAAAATCTTATACAGAATATTATTATAAAACATTTATTTTACATGCTAAGTTTATATAGTTTATTTAGATTTTGTTTGTAATACGAAAACAGTCTCAAGCCACCACTACTACAACCTCTTGTCTGATAACTGGATAAATCACTTTAGAATAGGATAATAGCACTAAATTAACATAAACGCAAGCACTGTACACAACTCGCAATTTCCATGAGAGAGTTTACCCGGCGAGAGCGAGGTCTACAATCGGATGGATCTAGGAATCTATCTGGGCTAGGTACCCACGCCGATTACCTGCGATGAAATATTGACAGCCTTTCTCTTAATCAAGCCTACCCTTGACTACGATGGTAGTCGAGATGCAGCACAGGCGATTGGGATTTCTTTGTCACAGAATTCTCTGGCTGCGAAATACACTTGAGAGAAACGAAAACCCATTGGAGGCTGCAGCGGTCTTGTATGAGGGAAGCAAAATCAGGATTCGTTTACTCCTCTCGACGATGCGTTTGATTAGAAGGCATCAGATGTCAGGGTGAGACGATAGACAATCACAGGGCTTCTGTACGCAGGATCTTACCGGGTCGTTTGGTGTGGTTTGATGGTGTTTTCATTACCAAACTCCAACCGCATCGTGTTAAATTTCTTAGTCCTTTCCAGAAAAGTGCGTTAGATAATTTGATATTATTTTTTCTCTTACTTTTACCATGTCTATGATTCTCATCAATACTCAAGAATTCGGAGGCATCAGGTGCTAATCTGATACGTTTTATATGTTCAATAAGGGATTTACAAACTTAAAAAAACTTTAAAAACGGGTGGGGAAGGGGGCGTCTAGGTGCTGTGCCAAATTTCGGTATAATGCTTTTTTACGCCTATAAATTAATAAATTATTTAAAGAAACAATATTATACAGCTTTGCAGCTTTTTTAAAAATATATGTGTGAATGGAAGATACAACACTTAAATTAGAACGGTAGAAATAGAGCAATTTGGAACATTTTGTAGAATTTTCCAGAGTGGTTTGTAATTTTCACGTGCCGTGTTTAAAATCATCTTTTAAAACACCAACGAGGACTAAATATATATAGAAAAAATAAATTCTATACATAGGCCATATGGCCGTATACTTAAGCTATTTATTCTTTCATAGCGTTAACTAATTATCCAAGGGAAACGTTATCAAGAAAGAAAAAATCGCACACCCATGATGCATAAATGTAGGCCTATCGTACTCTGTCTACGTAGAATCTGCAAGTGATGTATATGAGATATGAAATACAATACAAAACGTACATCATTTTATCTTTTATAAAATTTAATAAAAGTCAGGGACAAAAAAATTTAATGTTAATAAAAATTAAGGTCAGCCTTTCAACCCGAGAGTGACTATAACGCATTGTCCAATAATGTAACCGATTTTACAAATACTGCTACTACGTGGCGTAAGCCTTTATGTCAATTAATTTGCATTTAAACTCGCTAATCAACATTGGGTTATAAAAGCTTCAATTGATTAAAAAATGTAATTCAGTATTTAAAAAAATTGAACTCGTAATTAATTCATAATATTGTGAAACGGTTCTTGTTTATCATGTTAAACTGGAAATATTATTCCTATTTTATTTTGGAGCCAATAATAATGAAAAATCAAGATTTTGTTTTAGTTGTACTTTAATATTGCTATATATAATTACAAATAATTTCTTGCCAATAGAGGTTATATCACAATTAATGATAAAGATAATTAAATGTTTTCTATTGGTCTCACATTTAAGAAAAAAGTGGTTGTAGGTATGGTTCTTTGGGAGTGAAAGGTGAGCGTCGGTAGTCCCCAATTTGTGGTGATCGATGCCACCCGTTATGTAACGGGAATTCCCCAAAGTCGTGAAATGTTTGATTAATTTTTTTACTGATAAAGCAATTACAAGATATACATAATTACGATAATAAAGACAATGATAAAGACTCTATGGAACAGGGCCTCCGGCCTACGCCGGGGATAGTTGAGAGACTGACATGCCCGTATAGGGCGTTGGATAATTTCATATGTTTTGAGAACAGAGAACTCTCTTGAAGTCTAGCTGCGTGTGTGTGCTGACGATGCTCTGGGCATCGTCGTGTGTCGCTGCCTCCTGTACACTGCAGTGCCTCAGTTTTGTTTAGGTAGCAAACTCGTCACGTTTGTGTGTGTGTGACCTAGATTAGTGATGATATATTTATGGGATAAGATGACATAGTTCTATAAACATATATATCAATCTTTTATCTGCACTGATAAGTCTCGCTATCAAATTGAACATCGTACACGGACGCTTGAGTTTTTGTCTCTTTCTGCCGATCTTTAGCTGACTTCAGAAATGTGTACGAGACTTGTCTCAACACGAGTCTCAGAGAATCGAAACTCTAGAGAATCTCAAACACTTTCTTTCTATTTTCAAGAACCACTTATACATTTCCCTTTTAAATACTACAATGTATCTACTAATCATTCTATAGTATTGCACTGGATTCAAGATCGTGATTACTTCAAGACCAAAAATCTGCTTCTTTTTTAACATGATTCATTTTCTCTTACCTGGCGCCCATTGTAGTAAAATTTTCTCATTAGGATGAGCTTGTTCAGATAACTTATTATTTATTTACTTAACGCCCTAATGCGCTTTTACAAAATGTCAAAATTTAAAATAAAAAATCACCTAAGCCAGAAATGCAGTTAAAAAGATTCAAGTACATATAATAGATTTGTATAAAATAAAAATAGAAGTTTAAACAGGAAGAAGAAAAAGAAAAAAATATTTATCCATTACCATTTTATTGTGATGTAAAGAATTGTTTCAATTTAGTCCTATATGCAGTTATACCATCAGCAAAAATGTTGACCACCTCCGCATGTTCATTCCTTAATGAGTGTAGTCTGGGGATTACAGAGTTTGCTAATGCATTAGTTCTATTATGAACGTATTTAAATGAAATCTGAGCTCAAACCTCCTCTACCAAAATTCTTGGAAAATAAGTGTGCGTAAGTATATTATGATAAATAAGAGGGCATCTCTTTCTGGAATTTCGCCGTATACGACGCAATAAATCTCGACTAAAAAAACTCGTCTGGCGGGATTTCTAAACTAGTCTTCTCCGATTGGCCGATCGTGCCATAACTACTAAACCTGAATTTTTTTTCAACCATTGACCAGGAAGTTTTTGACCAACACTCATTCAACAGATTGTCTTTGTTCTGCAATATGTTTTGGAGACATGTATGTATGGTTTCAAGCCTTGCTTGTATATTTAACTTTGCTATAGATTTCTTCTAGCTGTACGCATGTGCAAATTTAATTAAAATAATCGATATTTTAATGGTATTATGGATACTGCAATATAGGAAACAGAGCGATTAATTTTTGTCTTTTTTAAAACGATATATTTAACAACTTGTCGAGATATATTAGGTCCTTACATATGAAATTGGCGTTTAGTATGGGAGGTACATAAAGCCGATTTTTTTTTATTATAATATATTTATTTAATCAAAGTATGTACCATTGCTATCTATGCACTTTTGCCATCTCACAGGTAGTTCATCGATCCCTTTAATTGATCGACGGGAATCAATAAAATCTTTGAAGGCGGTTTGGACTGCCCCATCGGAGTTGAATTTTTTCCTTTGCAAGAAGTTATCCAAATTTCGAAAAAAATGGTAATCTGTTGGGGCAAGGTCCGGAGAGTACGGTGGATGTCTTAGACATTCCAATTGAAGCTCCTCTAATTTGGTAGCCGTCTGTTGTGCAGTGTGTGGTCTAGCGTTATCATGAAGCAGCAGTGGCCTAGAGCGATTAACCAGCCTCGGTTGTTTAGCAGCTAGCTTTTCCATCATGGTTTGCAGTTGCTGACAATAGACATCTGCCGTAATCGTCTGGCCAGATTTAAGAAAGCTGTAGTGAACGACACCAGCACTAGTCCACCAAACGCTCACAAGTAACTTTTTTGGAGTCAATTTTCGCTTGGGGCATGGTTTGGCTGGTTCGGCAGGGTTCAGCCATTGCGATGAGCGCTTCCGATTATCGTACAGGATCCACTTTTCATCACAGGTAATGATTCGATTTAAAATCCCTTCATTATTGTGCCGGTTGAGTAATGCAACGCAGCAGTCAACGCGCGTTTGTTGATTTGCTTCACTCAATTCGTGAGGTACCCACCTTTCAAGCTTTTTCACCTTACCAATTTGCTTCAAGTGGATTAAAACAGTTTTATCACTAACACCGCAGCCTGCAGCTAACTCGGATGTGGTTTGCGATGGATCCGCTTCCAAATAGCCTTCAATTCTTCATTATCAACTTTGGTCTCCGGCCGTCCACGGGGCTTGTTCTGCAGGTCGAAATTTCCAGAACGAAAACGTTGGAACCAAAAACGCACTGTGTTTTCTTTTGCGGCACCGTCGCCATACACATCATTAATCCTTCGAGCCGTTTCTGCAGCACTGGTGCCACGGTGGAACTCGTACTCGTAAATAACGCGATATTTCAAAATTTTCATTTTGTAAACTGAGTGACGCAAAGAAAAAAACAATTGAGGAAAAAACAAATGAATTATAATTTTCAAAACACAAATACATGAGTAAATAGCTGTATAAATTTGGATTTGGAATTCCTAACCAAAGAGAAGATATTTGAGATCAAATTTGCCAATACGGCAAAACGCCAATTTCATATGTAAGGACCTAATATAAGTATTTATAAAATAATAATTCTAGTGTAGTGTTCACGCATCCTCGAAGTGAAATTTCTTAGCCTTAGAATATTTATTTACCTACTTATTTATGAAATATTTCCATATTAACCTTAGCATGGGTATATATATGTTATGCAATATTTATATAGTAGATTATATATATCTATATATATCTATCTCTATATATCTCTATCTATATCTATATATATATAAGATACTATTATATATCATAACTATATACTATACTAATCTAATAATATAATATCATATTGATATTTAGTTATATAATCATTAACAACTTTTCGGCATTTGAGAGATTTTACCACTCCACTAGCCCGTAGGCATGTGCCAGAGTAATATGAAAATGATATTATTATCTTCTGCAGTAGTTTTCTGGAATATTCTGCCGTGTATATCTGACTTATCTGGACGACATTTAGGATCCCATCGCGGTGTATATCATCAGAGCCAAGGTGACGAGTAAGTGTAAGAATAGTCCTGATGATGAACACTTACTCGTCACATTAACTCTGCAATGGGATCTGAAATGTTGGCTAGAGAGGTCAGATTACACGGTAGAACATTCCAGAAAACTATGCATGCTGATTCTTAACTGCCGTGAAAACATTTTGAAAGTTATAATTACTTCAAAAAAACATGCATGATAGACGACAATATTTTTATATTTGAACAGAACGTATCCATTTTTTTAACAAACTGAAAAATTTAATTATAGGCTTATAATAGCTAAAGTGTTTCAGTAGTAGAAAATTCGGCAACCACCTGGGTGACCATTGTTCAATTTTCGGGCAAATCTAGCTGTTATTTTTAATTTTTATGTCTTGCACCAGATGAAGCAATCGAGGACGCAACAAATTTATGGTACCGTTACAAATTTAATATTATGTTTTTTTTTCTACTGGAAAAAGTAACGTAAATGAGTGTGATGATGAATTTTGATTTTAGGTCAGTTTCACTTCAATAATACATGGCTACACGAGTAACTCAAGCCGATGATGTCTGCCTACCTTCTAGTTGGTGTACGTGGTACTGCTAACTGTAAACACTCACGAAAATTCTCAAAGAAACGAATATCAAATTAAATATAAAAAATATTCATTTCGGCAATCTCACAAAGAAATACAATTCATTAAGACATATTAAAATACTTTATTTTAATAGAGACTCTAAATAAATAGAGAAATCTTTTGAAGCACCTTTTCATTCATCTTCGCGCGAGATCATATCTACGGATCTCTTTTGCAAAGTTTTCAACTGGATAAATCGAATCAGTCATCTGAGATACACCTACCAGGAATCCAGCTTATTAGGGTGATTGGGGAGAAGGAGAAGGTAGAACCACCCTTAGGGAGGCTGAAAAGAATTAAGCGGAAGTTGAATTGAATCAGAATTGTTGACGTTATTGGTAATTTTGACTCCATTCACCTTATATCAATACAAACAAAACTATACTTGACTATAATACTTATCAACGATAAATTCTTTGTTAGGATAGTGTGAACTCATTAAGATATTTCCTTATCTATTCGTGAATTCATTTTAATTCTAGACACTTTTATGGTTTAATCTTTACCCTACATTCAAAATTCATAATTAAAGAAAGAATTATGACTGCCTATTACATGGTTATACGTAAAATACCAAGAAGAAATCTCCTGGCAACCCCGGAAGGAAGATGGCCGGTGGGTCACCCCAAATTAAGCTGGGAGAAGCAACAAAAAATCTGTGTGAAAACAGAATGGGTCTAGACTGGTTGACTCATGCAGACGCAACGCAAGACAGGAGATTATGGAAGCACCTTGTCGAGTCCTTGAACCTCCGACCCTACTAGTACAAGGGATGAAGATGATTAATTAAAATAAATTATAAATGTCTCACAGAGACATGGCTATTTATATGGGAAAGTATCTATGGATCTTTATTGAGCGTTTACAGGGTTTATGATCTGTCATTGATCGTTTTAAGTGATCACTTTGCACAATGTAACGCTCTTGATTCCACCCATGATCGACCGCACATCTATCAAATTTGAAAATGTACATATATGTATGTACCTTGCTTACTTTATTCAATACAACTATGATATCGCCATCTATGATTTAAATTCGTCATTTCCACGAAACAGTTTATAGATGTCACTGCCGGTGAGCGACTAGAGTATTAAATCAACACTCTTTTAATGTATATTTGATTACCTAATTATTAACATTTACACTGATTCTGTATCATTACGGCAAAGACTCGTCCTAGCGTCTTCTTTGTGAATCTAGGACAGATACGGAAGAATTATTGGAGCATTTGTGCGCAAATATAAAAGTTGTGCGATCACTTCCTTGAAGTTGTGATTAAACCTAGAAGCGGATCTTGAAGATGCAGCTGATGCTTGCGAGAGTTGAGAAGTGAGTGCCCGTTTCCGATCGCATGCTTGTGTTTCTTTACTTCACCGTTCACCTATTGGCAGAACTTCGAATACCCATCAAACTTCGTAATACCCGCTACATTACCAACTACTTAATTTTTTAAATATGTTCTTAGGTTTTCACGGCCGTTCAGAATCTTCTGTGTATAGTTTTCTGGGATATTCTGCCGTGTATATGTGACCTCTCTGGCCAACGTTTCGGATCCCATTGTAGAGTCCATCACATCAGCCCTGATGGCTATACTACCAGAAAACTATACACTTAATTTTTTTGTTGCTGAAAATGTATAAATTAACAATTTTGCGATTTGTGATTGTGTTTGTGCGATTGATACACTACTAGATATACTTCTACATAGGTACACTAGATAATACATTAAATAGTTTTCGATCAAAAGTTAAATTTAATTTTGCTTATTGAAATGAAACAGGTTATCGACAGACGCTTATAGCTCTTACTAATAGTCCTAAAAAGAAATATTGAAGTACCTACTGTATACAAATAAACGTATTGTATATCTTAATAGATTTTATATTTTTCATGAAACACTAATGGTATACTAGGCAAAAATACACACGTTATTTATTTAAAATGATACGTTATTTATTTAAAATGCAACCCAATATCCCAATTAAAAGTGTCTTAGTCCTGCTCTAACAACACGCATATATTCAATGGATCAATGCAATCCGTTCATGGATCACCTTACGAAATAGGCATATGACATGTACAGTGCAAGTGACGAACAGGCAAATAAAATAATAATTGGTAACCATTTTATTGACATAGAGTTCAAAGGAGTTTGTGGTTATTTATAAAACATTTATCGTTCATGAAGAGCATACTTTAGATTATTTTCAACAAAATTTAATTAATATTTTATTAAGAAAATATAATTATATTATTAAGGAGTGACTTTAAATTTGGCGGTCCTCGTAGCCCAATGGGTATAACATTGGCTTCTCACATCGAGGGCTCCGGGTTCGATTCACGGTGAGTTCATATTTAACCTGTGTGATTTATTCAAGCTTGGGTTTTTTGTGATTTATTTCGCTTTTGTAATTGGGCCTTGTGGCCTGTAATAATAAAAAATAATTAAAAAATGGTTCTATGGGGTATCTGCAAGAATACATAGAGAAGAATACAATGACACTTCTTGTGATGGACAAAAATAACCAATATTATTAGAATGCTGGCTTACTGTAAGAAAAAAAATCCACTGAGTATACGTATGCATAATTAGTGCAGCGCATGGCTTTTAAAACAATGGTAAATCTTTAAACTCAGCCTGTGTCATGAAAAAAGTATCCGGAATAGTTTAAATTAGTCAATTGTTAGTTCTCATTAAAAATATTCAGGGTTCTGGATACTAAGGCAATGGTAGTATGGCAGGAAATAATGCAAGAAAAGAAGATGAAACGTACTTATCACCATATAAGATTGGCGTAATGTAAAAAAATTAAAAAAAAAACTCTATTATCTTTTTAAAAGTGGTATGCATCTAATAATATATATGAACAGTTATATAATAATATAACTGTTTATATTGTCTTATGGGTTATACAGAGTATAAGAATTTCACTCGACACAAAATAAATTGAAAACAACCGATTTTTTACTGTTCCGTTTTGAATAAAAAGTTATTTTTTCCACCCGATACCAGGGATGTTATTTGTTTTCGGAATTGTTTGAAATTGACGTTGCTTCACGATGCCAGGCAGCTGGGGAAGCCTCTGTCGTGGGCCTTGACAGGAGGTGAAACATGAATTCACCAATTCCTGTCAAAGTCAAAAAAGTTTCGTGATAAAGACAGGGTGATAAGTAAAGGTTCGCCGGCAAACGTATGTTAATATTACTAGCAAGAAATTTACACCCTTATTTACGGGGCGTACTAGGATATAGTTAACTACAGGATGTTAATAAACAAATTTCAGGTACTTCATTCATTTTTATTACTTTTTGGGAATAAATATACGGTTCATATTGCTGAGAAAATTAAATTATCGACTAGGCACTATCGATCAAGAATCTATCAATGGATGTTGGACTGACCTGATTCAGATAGTCTCTTATAATATACCAAGATAAACGAGACATCACGAGGTGTTCTTTGTAGAGACCCACAGGAATAAATATGCTTTAAATTCACCGATAACATGCATGCATCACCTTGGAAATAAGTTCTCGAAATTCATTGACATTTTTGTTGTAGGAGCATACGCGAACTAAAGAATTACTTAGCATGTGCCAGTAGAATGTAGAAGAACGGACTTCATTTTAAATTATTTTTTTGTTCTCCTTGAATAAGTATTATTCTGAATTTGTATTTTACTAATTATTCTTTATTTTTACTGTCTTATTAATTTGTAAACGGTATTAATTATTACTATTTACTTTTGGACAGACAAAACAACTTTCATAAATGTATAGTAAATATAAATTAGGTATCGTTAGAGGGATATTTATATTCGATATTTAGTTGTCCTGTACTTTAGTACTATATATTGTTAATTTTTTTCTCCATGTTTTTTTGATACACAACTTGAACCATTTTCTTTTTTTTTGCAATAATTGTATTTAATCTTTCTCTGTAATTAGTAATCTTTATTAATTTAAGTGCTTTGATTCTTGGGAAAAAAGTTGTTGGAAAGAAGAGAGAAGAAGAAGAGTTATTGGAATCTTGCAGGTGAATGACAAATAATTTTTATTTTTAAATTTTCATTATATTTAATACAATCACGATTATTATGTTATCTATTGTAAGGTTGTGTTCCAAAAATAAAATACAATCGTACAGAACTGCACCAAGCATCACTAAGTTGCATTTTACAACTCTGTTGAAAATATGTATATTCATACCTCACCACTCTCTCGGACATACCATCAACCTTCAGCCTAGATTAAATGGAAACATTGTTATTTATTTAGAGGTTTTGCAAAATAATGGCACCTTCTTCCCCACAATTTTAATGTTAACTATTATCTGTTACACAGGCAATGCCGGGCATGGACTACTAGTAATAATATATTTATAAACTATGTGATCTTCCTTAGTACTTTTCGTTTTACTTTTTAATCTCACTCATTTGCTTATTATCTTAAAATAATTTTTCTTATAGTTCTCTTCTGTTTGATTTATTTTTGTTATATTTTATTATCTGGTTAGCATTTATCTTTCTTTAACCTTAATATTTTTCTCTAGCAAATAGAATCTTAAAGCAATGTAATATAAAGGCTCAGACAAACGCTTAAGTTAAAAGTTTCACGCACAAGCGGATGCTTTACACAGAAAACAGAAGCGGAGAGGGTGTTAGAGATGTGTGTAATAAACAGCAGTGTTTACTTTCATGTTGCTCCTCTTCCTACACACCCTATAGAGCAATCTGCAGACTAGGATAATGACAAAGTTAAACTTTGCTCGGAGGCTGATCTCGGCTCTGAAGAATCACATTCAGAACTCCATCGAATATATGCATGCAGAGCTCTGCTATTTGCATCATTGTATTTACTAGTTTTTTGCATTGTTGAAATAAATAGATACATGAGATGTGACATGCGAGACTTTGATATTCAACATTTGACATGTGACATTCCAACATAAATGGTTCATTTGAACAATTGTAATTATTTGAATACACGTAATACAATCAAGAACACAAACGTCTTACGTCACAACGTCTCTTCAATCAGCGAGCTTCGATAGTTGTTCTCAACCTTTTAAGTTATAGTATTTAAAAAAAAATTGTGTAAACAACACTGTTTTATTCCCCTATATATTTATTGAACTGTTAGAACGCTTTAGAGATATCTCTCATAGTCAATAGCGTGTTTACAACTAAATTACAAATAATTTGAGACAGTATTTATAGGAATTGGTTGGGTGTAACGGTGGGGCGGGGTTAGAATGGATAGGAGTGGAGAGATTATGGGTTGTATCTGGATGTTAAGTTATAATTTAAAGAGTTAAGGTTGTTATTACGGTCGTTAGACATATTTAACTGTAAATGGTTGCGGATATTTAATACGAACCGTATGTTTTTCCGAGAAACGATTCTCGGCGTTTCCTTGAATGCTTATTCAACGTCATCAGGAGGACGACTTTTACCCGAGGAAGCAGACCGATTACTGCTTTTTACAGCGGCGGACCGATTACTGCTTTTGAGGGCGTAAATTATATGCACTTTGTTGTGGAGTGATCACTTCTTCTACAATAGAGGTTGCCAGTGTGCAATATGTACTAGTTACGTCGGCGGACTTTACTGCGACGTCTCTCAAGGGTTGAATCAATGTCGCAAGAACATGAGATTGTGATGGCTCCTCTTCTTCGCCTTTCAGCTCGATCCTACTCCTAACTGAGTTTACGCCTTGTTAGAGGCAAACAAGCTATCTATCTACGTCGGGTGAAGGCTCTACGGTTTTTAACGTAGTATTTCCAAACACCCTCGCTTTATTCAAGACCTCCCCAGTTCACGTTGTGTAATTTTTTGTTTCGAACTATAGGGGATGAATTGGTTTTGTGGTAACCCTGACGCAAGCTAAACTTAAATTAAATACTGGGGTATGAAGTTCGTGAATGTTCATGGAAACGCAAACAAAACTACCTAGCACGTCAATTAAGCCCTACGGTGCAATTGCTAAACATACTATGTTCCGTGGCCCTATATTATTTACCTATCATTCCTACGGACTGAAACCACTGCATCTGGTGTAGCTGCGCTTCCAGAGTGCGCGATCCTCTGCTCCCACACCCTCCCCGCTCGATCCCCCATTGTCCTACCTGTATGGGATCGACCGCCATCCACTGGAAAGGTTAGTGACGTGCCGTTATCACATGCGCATGCACATATAGAGTACATAGATCCCCTGAAAGCCCTCGAGTCCTTCGTAGCCGCTCCTATGGATGATTCCGTCTTCGACGCCCTCGCTGATTAATAATTTTATCTTCCGCCGTTATCTCGCTGTGCTTATTCCTTACGATCTTTTATATTTACTCTGCATTATCTTTATATCAATTACATTGTTACGTTTATTTACTAGCCGGCCTAAGTTCCGTCACCTGTATCTGGCCCTATGTCTCATTCTAGTGGTACGTTGGGTTCTAATGGATAAGGGGTTTGTAGAAGGTATGTGTAAATGTATGTGTACGCGGAAAATGTGGTTGCTTTAAATTCGGCCCCTCCGTACCCAAAGGCTCATCGGTGACTGATCCCATCTTCCTTCTCCCGACACGAGTTCCGGATACGTTGACCTGAGCCTGGATGCGCCTTTTCATGTTGGGCCTCTTCTGTGCAAAGTACCGCACCATCCCTCGCGTCAGTGTCTGGCGTCCGGGCTCAGAGCCAGTTTGCCCCCCGAATTCCAACTCCTCCAGGTTAAACTAAGTTAAACTACGGTATATATACTGAAGCTACTGTAAAGATGGTCCCGGGCCACCTGTCAAGTCAAAAATATGCGAGTGGGGAAGGGGAGTTTCCTAGGCTCCCCAACCCTCGCCTGTGAGCAACTACAGCCCATTGGCCATTCGCGACACTACAGTGACTGCAATCACCCTCCCAGGTAGTACTTATTATAATCTGGTATGCATCAATACGTTCAATCCATTCCAGACGAGGGAAGACATCCGCACGGGTGTTGTGCCACCCGTGAAGAGCCCCCTCATACACTACGTACGAATAGATACATACTAATAAAATATAATATACATACATATACTTACATATACAATACATAAATAAATACTTGTAATGGTTGGTTGCCATGTGGTTTCACGAGGCCATGACCCCTCGTATTAGTAGATGGAAAGGTGGATCTGGACAGTAGGGATATGCCTAGCCCCTGGCCAGGGATGTCGGTGTATTTTCTCCAAATGGTGTACAGCTAGAATCCTGCCATCGATGATGATGGGATCTGCCTAATTATCTCCGACTGATGTGTAACTGGAACCCTGCCATCACTGATGAAGATGATGATGTCACTATCGAAACGTCACCTGATGACATTTAGCTGAACCGCCGCTAATGATGATGATGATGATGATGATACTATCGTAACGTTTCCTGACGATATACAACTGGGACACCGCTAATGATGACGTTGATGATGCTATCGAAACGCCCGCTGACTATATATAACTGGGACACTGCTAGTGATGATGATGATGATTATACTATTGAAACACCTCCTGACTATATGTAACTGGGACACTGCTAACGATGATGTTGATGAAGATACTATCGCAACGCCTCCTGACTATATACAACTGGGACGCTGCTAACGATGATGTTGATGATGATACTATCGAAACGCCTCCTGACTACATACAACTGGGACGCTGCTAATGATGGTGATGATGATGATGCTATTGAAACGTCTCCTGACAATATATAACTGGGACACTGCTAATGATGATGATGTTGATGATACTATCGAAACGCCTCCTGACGATATAAAGCTGAACCACCGCTAGTGATGACGATGATGATGATGATACTATCGCAACGCCTCCTGACTACATACAACTGGGACGCAGCTAATGATGGTGATGATGATGATGCTATTGAAACGTCTCCTGACAATATATAACTGGGACACTGCTAATGATGATGATGTTGATGATACTATCGAAACGCCTCCTGACGATATAAAGCTGAACCACCGCTAGT
Source organism: Agrypnia vestita (assembly GCA_016648135.1). Taxonomy (NCBI): domain Eukaryota; kingdom Metazoa; phylum Arthropoda; class Insecta; order Trichoptera; family Phryganeidae; genus Agrypnia; species Agrypnia vestita. The sequence goes on from JADDOH010018345.1 coordinate 31,933, forward strand.
GATGACGATGATGATGATGATACTATCGCAACGCCTCCCGACGATATATATCTGGAACACCGCTAGTGATGATGATGATACTATCAGAACGCCTCCTGACTATATGTGACTGGAACACCGCTAATGAAGATGATGATGATGATACTATTGAAACGTCTCCTGACGATATACAACTGGGACACTGCTAATGATGGTGATGATACTATCGGAACGCCTCCTGACTATATATGACTGGAACACCGCTAATGAAGATGATGATGATGATACTATTGAAACGTATCCTGACGATATACAACTGGGACACTGCTAATGATGGTGATGATACTATCGGGACGCCTCCTGACTATATATGACTGGAACACCGCTAATGAAGATGATGATGATAATACTATTGAAACACCTCCTGACGGTATGTGACTGGAACACCGCTAATGAAAATGATGATGATGATACTATTGAAACGTCTCCTGACGATATACAACTGGGACACTGCTAATGATGGTGATGATACTATCGGAACGCTTCCTGACTATATATGACTGGAACACCGCTAATGAAGATGATGATGATGGTACTATTGAAACGTCTCCTGACAATATATAACTGGGACACTGCTGATGATGGTGATGATGACGATGCTATCGAAACGCCGCCTGACTATATATAACTGGGACGCGGCATATGAATAGACAAATAAATACCTAATTAATTAATGAATCATCAATTAAATAAATAAATAGAAATGAATAATTAAGTTCGGCGTCGAGCACACGGGCCGATGATGATGCTATCGAAACGCCCCCTGACTATATATAACTGGGACGCGGCATATGAATAGACAAATAAATACCTAATTAATTAATGAATCATCAATTAAATAAATAAATAGAAATTAATAATTAAGTTC